>ML217422.1:978-16648 GCA_004785975.1 Popillia japonica
TTCCTTCGGCTACTGTGCCTGTAAACGTATTACCAAGAAACTAAGTAAATCATTAATGGTGCTTCGGAAACCGCAACATTCTTTAGGTAAAATATATTTTTACGGTTCACGACATATGTATGTATGTATGTACATACATACATATGTAATAAGTAATGTCATTAGTAAATAAAAATTGAAGATGTTCGCCGATTTCACATCTTGTTTCACTTAAGTATAACAGCAGTTAAAGGAACTACCTACATCTTTTACAGTGTCGCCTTTTCTATCCCTGACATGAAGTTTTCTTTTTCAATCTCTACAATTTATTTGCATTCTCTTTGCCTTGTGATCCAATATCTTGTCACTAGTGTCACATCCCACCTTTTTATACAACATTCACATTGTCATTCCGATATTGGTCGATGATCGTTGGAAGTAACTGAACTAACTCAGTGTATAGGTCATACTACTAATATGTATAGTATACGTAATAAAATTTATAATATGGTACACATTCGTTAATCTTAAAACTGTTTTATTGCACAAATACATACAAGTAATGTCGTCATTATTATTTGTACAATAGCATAAGCACTTAAAATTATAGCTGGCACTACTATTACAGAGAACAATTTCGGGCGTATTTTGTTATTTATTTTCCAATAAATCAAATATATTTCTTGTTACACCCTGCACCAGCACATCCTTTGTAGCTAATCAACAATGTAAAAGTACATAATTACAAAGGGCTTATTGAGAAACATATTCTTTCATTCAAATATTCATTAATTACGAAATATTATCAGATTTAAGTGAAAACCACTGAGCACGCAGAAAAGTGTCTTCTTCAATTAAGTATAAAAATTTTCTCAACAAATTTATTTTCAAAATGAGTAAATATATTTTTACGGTGCCTATTTTATATTCAAATTGATTGTGCGAATGGCTTTGGAATGAGAATATATTTTTCTCAAGAATACCGGGTTATTAGGTATAGTAAGTATAAAAAGTATTTTATTTAAATAGTTGATATAGATATATTATATTTCTTTGTATAAAAGCAATATTACCAATTAATAAAATTATGTATCTGATTGTCTATTTACTTTTGATTTATATCCAGCACGCTTGTGTACGCGTAGTAACCGTCCAATAACCCATGTCATCAAAATATGCTTCTTTGTAATTGGTTACCTACTACGTAGCCGGTATAGCTACATTTCCTACGCTATTCTTTTTTCATTTGCAATCGCAGTTATTTACATAGATGCACTTGTTTGATCCAGCGTGTCGTGTTCCAGAATGGATGAGTTTGTGAAAGCAAAGTTAGCGGAATGGGATTTAGGGCAACTCGAACAAACATTTCAAAGTATGTATTTGTAGTTAGTTTTGAGAAATGCGTCATATTATAACCTATCAACATGTAGTTCAATATATGTGTAGTTGTGTAGCTAATTGTCTGTAGTATACAGAGTCGTAAAAGCTAACTTTCGCATGGTTTTGTTGTTGTTCGCGCCAAAGTTTGTTGAATAGTTTGAATAGTAGCGCTTGATCGTAAATAACTTGTTTTTTTAAGTAGATACGAATTATTAATAAGAAGGTATAATATGCATTCAAAATTTCATTCGAGACTGTAATTCTTAATAACAATTAGATCGAAATAAATTCAATTTATTTCGATTTCAATTTGATCTTCAATCAAATCGGTAACCATTAAATTAATCAAACTTGATTTAACACGGTTAAT
The DNA here is from genome assembly GCA_004785975.1 of Popillia japonica. NCBI lineage: Eukaryota > Metazoa > Arthropoda > Insecta > Coleoptera > Scarabaeidae > Popillia > Popillia japonica. The sequence goes on from ML217422.1 coordinate 2,708, forward strand.
TGTCGTGTTAATTTAATATCAGTGTCAGTGAAAAATCAGTCACTGTTTATCGGACTTGTCTGAACAGGTTTCTGCGAACTCAACGAGATTTAATATTTAACCAACACTAATACTGAACTGATGTCTGTAAATTGATGCTATTTAAGGTCAAATTATCTACTTTAACCCAGTGTCAGTAAAAAAAATAGTACTTATATCGCTGCGTTTAGACAAGTGCGACTCAGTGGTCGCATTCGGCAGAAACAATTGCTCACAAATCGCTATCGGAACACTGAGTTGTAATTGCCGAGAATTAAAAATGCTCATGTTTTCACAAATCCAAGCTCATTGCTTCGGTAATGGTGATGTCTCTATTAAGCCCGTTGCGGACGGGAAGCTGTGATATAATATACAGGGTGGGAATTTAGTGCGTATTTGGTTTCTTATGGGTAAAGTAGCACATATAGAGCTTTAGTTGTTTCCTCCCATCTTTTAAAAATATTCTCGATTGTCCAAGATGTTCATATCTTGCGATACTACCATCAACTTTGTTATTTAAATAAAACATCCTGTATTATATGCTGATTTCAAACTCTACATACAATTTTCTTTCAATTGATATGGGGTTTAATTTATCTACGTTATGCGGTATTTAATATTTTCTAAACGTTTTGACGTTTTGTACGATAGCATAGAAAAAAAATTGTATATCAGAAACAACCTGAGATATTGATATTAAATTAAACAGTTCCTTGAACTTCGTTGTATAACAGAAAGGATGCATTTGCCATTCATCTACTACAGAGTGTTCAATATTTAGTGTCACGAGTACGCTAGCATTAGCAAGTGCATACTTTCGTACTAAAAGGTGATGTAATCAACTAAAACTAGCTAATAATTTCTTATTGTTTCGCGTGTTATATTGTCGTTATACTTTTCAGATAATGAAATAGATGAATTAAGTTTTAATGCGTTAACAGATGAGGATATTAAAGAATTAATACCTGTTTTGGGGCCACGCAAAAAATTTATTTTAAAATATAACGTGTATGTTAAACTTGAGCAAGTATGTTGAACAGAAGTATTTTCATTTATTAGTCGAGAAGTTATTGATTGCAGCTTTTTTATATGTAGGGCACTAAAAGCATTTCCAGTAGTCCAGAAGAAGACGAGTTGACAACAATTCCACAGTATAATAAACCTACATGCTTCCTGGGGCTTCATGATATAGAAAGAAGTTTGGGTAACAACTTTCCGGATTTTAATTTGCGAAACTTATTAGAAACATCTCCTAACGGCAAAGCTATTTTAAATTACTATACGGAACACAAAATACTCGATGATAGCTCTCGCACAATATTATACCTTGTTTTTTATTAAGAAGACCAAATGATAAAATCCGCTTCACATTAGGCAAATTAAACTGACAGCTTTTTTGGCGGTAAATTTAAATGATGTATTAGAGTCAAATGAGTTATTTACACTTGGATATTCAAATAAATTGCACACAACACATTTATAAAAAAATAAGTACACATTAATGTTAAAATGTATTTTATTATTTGCATTATATTGGTACTACATCAAATATCTTAACATAAAATTTGTATTTTAGAAATTTTAAATTAATGTTACATACTATTATAAATTACGATAGGAAGAAGCTATGTATCGACAAAAACTGGTGTGACTTAATTCAACAATAATGATATTATATTTTAAATACATAATTCTGCACTTCTTCGGCAGAAGCACTATCACTGTCGATACTAACATCACTGTCACTGGTGTCACCATTTCCAAGCGAAATAATAAACGACTCCACTACATCATCTATCAGGAATCCATCTAACTTGCACATTTTGCCTTCTTTCATTGCATGCTCTACACATTTTGTCTTATGTTTCCAAGGTTACATTTGTAATTGCGGTTAACACTTCGGCTAATTTGAAGCTTTTATTTTTTGCAGCTACAGCGTATACATTGTAATATTCCTAATTCTAATCGCACCATGTAGGGATCAAATGGTATTTGTTTTTAAAGCAACTATTCTTGCATTTCTGCTTTTCGTGTTAAAGTTGTTGGTTTTTTCCTTTTTCTGGTACAGTAAGATGCATTATCCATTACAATAACACTATTGTCAGGCAATTTCTTTAAAATATTATTGAACCACTCCTCAAAAACATTTGCATCCATTTCATCGTGGTATTTGACTGTTTTTCTTCCTTCAAATAGTAGTAACCCATCGTCAAACAAAACTGTTTTTAGAACCAATATGTAAAATAATCAAACGTCTTCCTTTACCAGTAGGAAATTTGAGACCAATGCACCATCTGTAAATACCTGTCTGCATGTTGTAACATTAACATCTACCGACACTTGTACCTACATTCGGCAATGTTTCGTCTAAATAATAGATTGGGCCTTGTTCATGTCTATATTTTGATATCAAAGATAAAATATCTTCGTCTCCACAAAACAATGTCATCACGTTCGAGCAGTAAACTTTTGTGATTACGTTTTAAATATCTGTAAATGCATACTCTGTATTATATCAAACTCTTAAACAATTAGTACCCAAACTTACTTAAAATTCAGCATTTTCATTAATTTATACAACGTTGAATGACTCATTGGATGTATATTTTGATCTTCCCTTATTTTCTTTAAGATTTTGTTTAACGTAGGAAATTCTCCATTATCATGTATTTAATAGTGTCGTCAAGTGTAGGTAGCATCGCCTTTTTTCCACTTCGTTTTAATGATGGTGAAATTAGTCCTTTAGCTTTATATTCATCAAGAATATGGAAAACACTTGACTTCGAAACACCTATTAATATTGTTAAATATAAATATACATATTTATAACTATTTATGCAGTGTTGTACGTGTTTTCTTTATTGATATTGATAATCCACTTGTGCTGGGCTGTAGATCAATTTTTACCATCAAATAGTTTTAACAAAACTGATTTTCTTGTTTAATCGTAGTAGAAACACAAAAAGATAATAGAAAAATATTTAACGAAATCAGCTGTGCCTATAATATGGCGTCGCTAAAATCTAGCATATTTGGGCAGTGTAAACCTGACCGGCAATAAACCAATCGTAAGCCTATATTTTCGCGGGCTATTTTAAATTAGGTCTTCTTAATAAAAAACAAGGTATAGTAGATACAATTGTTAGACACATTTACTTATATATAGTGCAACAGTAAGTTAATTTTTGCCTAAAGATACTCTTTTCGGTAATATTTTTTGTGTTATTAGTCGATTAAAACAAGAACAGTATGGCGTAATAACGAATAAAATTATTCAACTTTTCCCAGAAGAAGTAGGGGCTACTTATTATTCACCATACGTGCCTAAAAGAAGTAATGGTGGCGGAAAATGTGTGTTAGCGAAGGGACGATTAGTTGATAAGGTTAGAAACATTTTGTTCAGAAGTGGTGATACTGTAAGTCACAGGAAGAGAAAAATTAATGAAACGGAAGTAGAACCTCAAAACACGCCTCCACTAGATTGTAATATATTAAATCTTCATGTGTGCATATCTTCTACCTAATTGTAAACTTATTTCAGCTGAAACGCAATCTTCCATTACATTTTTAAAATTTTTTGATGAGCCTTGGGATGAGGTGGTGAGTCACTGGAAGAATACAGTCGATTATCGTAGAAACAGTAAAGTACTAGGTGTGTCAGATTTTATGTCAAAGTGGCCTATATTAAGAAACAATAAATCAACTTCTTTGGTAAGACACAGTATTAATTAGATAACTAATTATATTAATCACACTTAAACTAATGTACTATACATTTCCAGATAAATCTAGATTTTGAGTACTGCTATAAAAACAGTTCATTGTTGCTGCTTAATAACTGGAATAAGTTTTGGGACACAATCATAGCTACAAAAGGAAAACATGTACCTACAAATATTGTTAGTTTTATAAATATTATAGAAGACACAAATACTTCCACCGGTAATATTCTCTTTTTTTTCTTCTTTTTTTATAAAATTAATAAATGTAGGTACTTATCTTTGTACTATATAAACACGTAAACATAGTATACAGTGAATTACATAGTGCCGATTTATATAGAATAAAATAATTTAAACTTGTGAAGTGGGTTTGCACCCCAATAGTTTACTCCTTTTTAGTATTTGCAAAAATAAAGACAACTACCAACATTGCATACATATTCTAGTCTTGTGTTTTAGATATAAAGATTTTATGCCAATTAAAAGTTTTGTGTCACATTATTCCTCCGAAAGGACGTATGCGAACAAAAAAAGAAAACTGGAAATTTTCCATAAATGAATGTGAAGAAAGCATAGTACTAACAGTCCCAGTAAGTAAAATTCAGTTAGAACTCATTGTTTCATTAACAGTCACATTCATTACAGTGCGCTGGAGATGTGGAGAAAGAAATAACTGGGCAAAGAGAAAAAGCTTACCTGAGAAAGTATCCACTCCAGCCATTTATATGTGTCATAGGAAATTTACAAGAGATAAAGTCCATATTTGTGGTAATAGATCAAATACGGTATCAGTGTGAGACCCTTTTACACGCTGTAGATCTTTTGTTTAAAATATTTCATGTTTTTAACGCAACTTACCCCCCTGCAAGTGAACACTTATGGTTTCTTATACAAAAAGGAATTTTTAAAATTACGACTACATATGACAAAAATTTTCCATATGTCTTGCATTTCTTAAAAGCCTTAGAAAAACATATGGTTTAGTATTACTTTATTGAATTTACAAACTGACTCAAAATGAATTGTTCTTGTGGACGTTTTTTTGCCACTCCAAATAAATTAATAATACATTTGGAATATGTACATAAAATGTCCACTTATTTATGTCCTGTGCAAAATTGTAAGCGTTCGTTTCAAAGAAAAGATTCATTTCGACTTCATATTACCCAAAAACATTTCAGTCGTCACAATAGTTTAAAACTTGACAAATGTCCTGAACAAAGTGGTGAAAATTCTTCTTTTGAATCTACTAAAGAATACAATAAGATTACAAAAGAAAATGTCACTGATAGTAGATCTGAAAACCTATTAGACACTATTAAACATAAAATTAATGATTTAATAGTAACTTTTAAAAGAGCTGTAGAAATTTTTGTATCAAAGTTATATGCTAACATTTCCTTAACACGGTCTTTTGTACAAAATATTATAGATATGATTGCAGAACTATTTGCTTCGCCCTCTATGAAATGTTTAAGGGAATTGCTAGAGTTATGTTTAAATAGCATTAATTTAACACAGGAACTATCCACTGAAATAAACATATTATTTCGACTAATTGAAAATCCATTTAAACTGTTCAATTTACACACAGAGTTTCGTAGAATTACTTTCTATAGCAGTTGCGAAACATTTATTAAGCCAGAGCTGTATGTTATAGTCCTTCAAACTTTAAAGTAAATAATGACGTACTAATGAATTTGAAAAACAATACTTCCGTTATCATTCCCTTACGAAAAACTCTTAAAATTTTCTTGGAATTACCTAAAGTGTTTAATAAAATTAATAACTACATTAAACATAGCGATAGCAATCAATCAATAATATCTAGTTTATTACAATGCTCCTTATGGAAATCTATAAAAAATAATTACTTAAATAAGATAGTATTACCACTGATTTTGTATTACGATGATTTCCAATGTGGCAATCCTTTAGGAAGTCATTCCGGTATGCACAAACTAGGGGCGCTCTACTATACAATTGCTGCACTACCCCCAGAATATTCCAGCAGGCTTGAAAATATTTTCTTGGCTTCACTGTTTCATACCGCAGATAAAACAAAATATGGAAATCGTTTAGTTTTCCAACCAATAATTAATGAGCTGATTTCTTTAGAAAAGGAAGGTGTTACGATTGAGGTAGAAGGGATATTGTATGAAGTTTATTTTGCAGTTATTTTGATAGTTGGCGACAATTTGGGATTGAACTCAGTACTAGGCTTTGTTGAAAGTTTTTCTGCGAATTATTACTGCAGATTCTGTATTAGTCATAAATCAATTACCTGTCAACAATTAAAAGAAGATCATTTAACTGTCAGAGTAGAGAATGAATATAACGATCACGCTCGAGATATGTTATATGGAGTAAAAGAAGATTGCGTCTGGAATAATTTGACTAATTTCCACGTTTACAATAATATTAATTGTGACATTATGCACGATTTATTTGAAGGTATACATAGATACGAAATGGCTGTAATTATAGAAAATTTTATAAAGAAATTTATTTAGCCTTGATAATCTAAATAGTAGAATAAAATACTTTGTATATGATAATTTAGACCGTAACAAACCAACTAAAATAAAAGACGAGCATATAAGAAATAAATGCATAATCATGTCGTCTGCAGAAATGCTAAGTTTAGTTCTTAATTTTCGATTATTATTGGTAATATAATACCTGACAACGATCCAATTTGGCATTTCTATTTGAAATTATTGCAAATAACAGAAATTTTAATATCTGATTCGATTACAGGCACCGTTAGTGAGTTGTTAGAAAATTTAATCACTGAGCATCATTCTTTGTACATTCGTTTCTTTTCTACTACGTTGAAACCCAAGCACCATTTCTTGTTACATTATAAAAATATTATTAGCAAGGTTGGTCCTTTATCAAACATATCCAGCATACGATTTGAAGGTAAGCATAAAGACTTGAAAGACAGTGCTAAAAATGTTAATAATAACATCAATTTACCTTACACGATAGCGACTAGGCTGCAATTAAAAGTAACACATAGAATGCTGTCAAAAGTAGGTTTAGAGGATAATATACATATAGGTAAACTAGAGGTATTAGATAATATATTACTCCAAGATTATAAGAATACAAATGTCATAACTGAGCAGTTCCTATCTACAAATAGTTATAAAATTAACGGTATAGAGTATAAACATCATGATGTAATCGCAATCGGTTACGTAAATGAAATGCCAGTGTTTGGTATTATTACTAATATATTAATACATAAAGAAGAACTTACTTGTTCATTTTGGTATGATGTGCTACAAACCGAAATTTTCAATTTACATTTCAGAGCGTACGAAGTGAAATAGGCAAATAGTAAAGGGCATATTCCTATAGAAAATTTAATTTCCAGGACGCCTACAATTTTGCACAGGATTGACAATAAGTTATATGTATCCACATCCAAAATATGTTAAGGTCATTATTGTTTTGTACTTATGTTATAATATAAATTGTTTTTTTTTTCTTACAGTTTAGTATTTAAATGTTAAAAGTTAATGTTTATAGTTTGATATTTATGTTTGTTCATGTATATTCATATTGAATATACATTTGTATTTACCTGGGAGTTTTCTTTTAACCTACCTAATTTATAATAATAATATATAAAATTTGTCGCATTTAATTTTTTTTTAATATTCTGAATTCCATTATTAGTTAATTTTTGGATTGAAGTGTACAATTCCTAACCAAAAAGATTTATAGCTTGAACTACAAGTGCGACTTATCGACTATGTAGCATGAGTAAAATAGTCTTCAGGAAACACAAGTGTGTGTATGTTCAACCTAAGAACACACTGACAGTATTACTGCGCTCTTTGACTGTGCATCATAACTAAAATGCTCAATTTTGATGGATTTAGCAATTATTTATTTGATTTTGCTTGTTTTTATACTTGATGTTTTGGTGAATTTATTTTACCTTTCTGACATTACTCAAAACACGGCAAGTTTAATTTTGATGTGTATTATTAAGCCCTAAACGCCAAAACATTAATTGTAAGAGTTAGTAAAATGAAATAAAAGTTCAAAGAAATTGAGTGTTTTAGTGGTGACCTGCTATGTACTTGTTTTGAAACAAAAGATATTGTTGAAGTAAGTATAAATATTAGTTTAACTTGAGAGTGTACGTATTCTGTTCGAGAAAATGTTTCTTTGGTACAATAAGAAATAAATGTTTTATTTGAAAATACTATGATCTCTCAGAAATACAGTTTTGTTTGATGCAAGCATATGCAAATATTTGGTTGAAGATTAAATAGTTTTCAACTGATGCAAACCAATATTTTCATTACGAGTAAAAAAATATTCTAATTAAGAATATTATACGGAGAAAATAATAATTTCAAACTGAACATATATTTACTTCCGTATATCGAAAGCTAAAATATACTCAGTTTGATGCAAATTTAGTTGATTGAAGAAAATACTTTTGTGCGTGAGTGTTGACACAAGTGATTACATAGAAACCAAGATGTTACAACTCACTACTGTATAAATGCTTACATGATACAAACGCGATTTTTCTCTTCCCATCTGTAACCAGCAATTTTGATAAATAATGACGTTATGCACAGACAATGCAAGTTCGATTAATGAGACTCCAACTTATCATTTCCTGCGATCATTTATTGCCTATAGATTGACATGAACAACGCGGGAGTAATGTTTTCTTTCGCAAACGATGATAGGAAAACAAAGACGCCAACATACTTGCAGGCACAATGTTATACCACGTAGGATATACAGCCGACTGCTGCGATGCGGAAATTAACAGATCGAAGACGTTGGGGTATAATCATCGCCGGTATCGGCATGCTATCTCAAGATCTCTTTTATTCGCGACTATATTTAAAATCGATGTCTGTGTGTGTCGGTTGATACACTGGATACAATCTGATCCGAACGACTGATCGCGTGGAACACGATCAATGAGCTCAGATAATATTCCCGTAAACGATTTAGTAATAAGAAAGAGAGGTGAAAGGTAGATGGTATAACAAGCAAAGAAGGAAAGAAAAATATTGATTCTTATATAGTACACTCAAGCTGCTTTTTAGAGCACATTTATTTTTGCTTTCCTAATGTGTTCCACAAAAATATTTCTTACGTACTACCAGTTTTGAATTAACTCTTAAAATATTAAGCAAATATGCATAAGACTACAAACACCATAATCGTCGCTGTGTACTAAAATCGCTGTGATACAAATAAATTCTAAAAAGTTGACTTTTAGGGTCCAATTGCGTTCTAGATTTTCTAATTTCGACTTTCAACTATGGCACAATGGTTTATAGACGTATCCTTTACCTGTATGAAGGGTTATGACTGCTATGGTAATGAATTAAATTTTTCTGTTCTATAAACTCATATACCATGAGTTCGCGCGCCGTCACGAAAGATCGTTGCCGATTGTGCAACAGGCATGGCGAAAATGGACTGTGGTAGGACGTATGCGCCCTCAGGTGCGAGCGGGCGGACTCGCGCATGGTCCTCAAGGCAACTTCGAGCCGTTTGACTAGCAGAAAGGGAAAGCGTACTCACCAGAAAAATTGTACGGGGGCGTTTGGTGGAGGATAGACTGCAAGCGCGCCGTGCATTGCAACGGCTTCCACTCGCTCCCTGACAGTGCCCCACACGCTACCAATGAGTTAACGCCAGTTATCGGTGGATTGCTGAGTAGAGACATATCTTGTTTTCCGACGAATCAAGATTCGAATTGGGCATCGGCGATGTGCGAATGTTGGTTCGTCGGCGACCTGGTGAGCGTCTACTCGAGCAGTGCATTCAACGCACGCCATATCCACCGCCAGCAGGGCGTTATGGTATGCGATGCTGATACGTGTGGAGGACGTATGCGTTTGCTGCGTGTACAGCTGCCGGTAACGGGTCGCAGATAGGTAGATGAGGTGCTACGGCCCGTTGCGCTTCCCTACATTCGGCAACGCGCACGTCTGCTGTACATGCACGACAACGTTCGATCGCACGTCGGGCGCGTAGTACAGGCTCTTTGTGAAAGAACACCGTATATGAATGCTTCCATGGCCAGCTCGTTCTCCGGATCTGAATCCGATCGAACATATCCAGGATATGCTCGGTCCGAGCCTTCAACGTTATGCGGCTTCCCCGGCTAATGTTGAGCAGCTATGAAAGCGAGTTCAGAAGGCACGGTTGGCCATCCCTCTCACTGCATTACGACGGTACACCTCTCGCGGGAAATACTCCCCCTGTGATGCATCATAGATAATACAGTAAATAATTAGGTACTGATGTATCCGTAGTCACATACGCATTCTCTGACATTAGTTAGCTGTGTCTGATTTAGGGTCTAGGCACCGATGCTTCGTTTCTGAATTATGCTGCTCAGCTACACTCTAGCGGTACCACAGCTAACAAAGCAGACGTTCTTCTTATGGATATGGTAAATACAGCTTTATGAACACATGGAATCGTTTCCTCCATTTGAATATATCTGACATTTTCATGATTTCTTGCTTATTATTAGGATGTTGTGGCAGTAGTATTTGGAAACTTTATAACTCTCCTATACAAAACTTAAACAAATTACAACGTGTTAACCGGATGCCAGCGGATTATAAATTATAAAGGAAGAGGAAAACTGAAAGAGTAATACTAACTTTGTTTAATAAACAATAATCACGCAATTAAAAACGTTTTGAAAAAAAGTTACAAAAACGTACCGTAACATAGTACAAAGGAAACAAAAAAAAAATTGAAAACAAGAAGATCAATATTGACACACCAGCGAATCTGAAGCAAACAAGTGAAGAAGCACAGAGCGGAAATAAACCGGTTAGAACATATGCACACACCTGAACCACGACATATATAGATAATTATATAGTATTTGGCAAAGGTAATAATTCACAGTTTAAACAAAGCTTCTTTTGACAGCGTGGCCAAAATAACTACATAAACAACAAATATATTAAAACATTTCCAGCACTGAAAGTTTACTCATCCACAACAAAAAGGTAAGTTCAATCGTGTTAAGTTGTTTCCTTGTAGTAGCCTACCACGATAGCGTGAAACACATTGAATTGTGTCTACACAATAAGCTAGCTAATTATCTCTATCGATACAAGTTTAGAATATATTCTCACAGACTACTCCAGACCGGTAACTAAGGTTGCAAGTTAATCCAGAAAATTCTATCATTATTTAATACACAAAGCTATAGATCTGCCCAACTCTCTCATATTCTGAGCCAGCAGAGCCAGGTGGCGCTACTGACGTGACTGTTTGCGCATGCGCAAAATTTGTAATTTCTCTTTTAAAAAAAGGATAACAACATATTTTATGTTTGTAACATTTTTGTTGTTTATAAGTTCCCTTAACTACCGAATAAATATGTCAAGTTAATGTATTTGTCATACATTTGTACCATTTGTATTAGTAAAAAGAAAATAACCCGTTATTAGCTAAAAAAGGTTGCATTTCATTATTCACAACATAAGTTAAGAATAATTTACGACCTTTTGGTCAGAAAGTCAATCAAGTAAGAGAGAAATGGGATGCAAATCCTGAAATAGAAATATCTGTGGATAATGGCGAAAAGGATATAGAACGTTAAAGGAAATCAACACTTGGACAGAGGTTGATGATTGCCCGGAACACAAAGAAATTGTTAGAAGTAAATGGGTATTAACCATAAAGAAAAATTTAGAAGGAATAAATCAATATAAAGCTCGTTTAGTTAGGTGAGGTTTTGAACAGATTGATGCAGATTTTGACATATATGCGCCTGCAGCAAGATTAAACACATTTATAATTTTTATGGCAATAGCCAACAAAATGAAATTACCTGTCATCAGTTCGACATAACTGGAGCTTTTTGTATGGAGACAGACATAAGAAACGGTATATATGAAATTGTCGGACAATAAATTATGTAAGTTAAATCGTTAAATTTATGGAGTAATTTATTATTTTTGATTCAAAACGAGTTTGATATATTTGAGTTTTTATTGTGGTTCTTAATCCTATTTAAATTTTTTGTCTGTAATTGTGCGTTTATAGGTCTATCATTAAAATATTACAATCTTCCAATTCTTGTTTTATTCACAGATTACTCTTGTTAGTATTGGGGTACTATTTTATGTAATATGAAAGTTAAAAAAATCCAATTGATTTTATTACAGCAGACAGAAGGCAAAATCTAGTATTTTAATAAGATCAATTGATATGTAATAAATATATGTACGAACTATTTCAAATTGCACAATTTTCCCGCCATGTAGCGATCGTCCTGCCATCTACGCATGCCGTTCAAAAATGAGAGAAAGAACGAAAATATTATTTGTCCTTCTCAAAAATATCGGATTAATTTTTATCGCTTAGTTACCGGTCTGTAAGTAGTCTGTGATATTCTCTAACAGATATACATCGTAACTTACTTTATAAGAAATATCACGTTAGGTATCCATTTAATTGATGTCCTTTTGCGTAATATCTATATTTACTTTTATGATAGAAAAATTATTTGTGCATAAGCATTATTTTGCCATAAAAAAAGCCACAGATTAGCCAAAGTGTATTCCAAAAATTTGAAAAAGAAATAGATTATGAAACGAGCGTAGCGAATTGAGTAACCCTTCGAACAAAATAAAATCACTTTTAACAAGTGTATCATACACTATTTTTTATACAACTGTTTATATTTAATGAAATAGTTTACGACTTTTACAAAATCTTTTTTGACATTTCATCACAAAAATAAAATGTATGATGAATCAGAGGTGCCAGTCATAGTAAGCACTGATATTTGAATATTGTTTATTAGAAACGTCAATAACGTTTTTTGCACGTTACTTATAAATTGTATTCTTAGCAAAATAATAAGAATGGATCTTGATGAACTTGATTTGAACATCGACGTTGATGAAGTTCCCGCAGACATTCAAGAAGCAGCAAATAGAGCAACCTTGGATTTGCTACCTAGTAAGTCGCGTCAGCAATACGATATTGCCTACAACAGATTTATGGAATGGTGCAAATTGAAGAAAGTTGAGGGCAAGTTTAGTGAAAGTGTGTTTCTGGCGTTTTTCATGGAGAAGTCGAAAATATGGAAATCATCAACATTGTGGCCAAATTTTTCAATGATAAAAGCTAGTTTGAATATCAAGAACGACGTAGATATAGGAAAATATTACAAGTTAATAGCATTTTTGAAACGAACAACTATCGGATACCGGCCAAAAAAATCAAAAATCCTAACTAGAGAACATATTGATAGATTTGTAAATGAAAGCCCAGATATGAAATATTTAATGGTAAAAGTTGCAACAATTTTTGGACTATTTGGGGCATTACGTCGTGAAGAGCTCATTAAATTGACAGTAGATAATATAGAAGAACTAGGAGACTCGTTATTAGTACATCTTTCGGACACTAAAACATACATTCAACGTAGTTTTTGTATTGTTGGAAGTTATCTGACGTATTACCGTAAATATGTTACATTACGCCCATCTAATGTTACCCATCGTCGTTTTTTCCTGAAATATTCCAACAATAAGTGTACTGTCCAACCAGTAGGAATTAATACCTTCGGTAAAATGCCTTATATGATCGCCGAGTTCCTGAAATTGCCAGATCCGAAACTATTTACTGGGCATTGTTTCCGAAGGTCGTCGACATCTTTATTAGCAGAATCAGGAGCTAATATAACTACAATTAAGCGACATGGCGGTTGGAAATCCTCAAGTGTTGCCGAGGGGTACATTGAGGACTCTCTTAAAAATAAAGACAAAATAGCTCGCAATATTTTGCCTTCTAGCTCCTCGACTTCTTCAGATTCGCGCGAAAACTTATCTGTGTTACCAACACCATCGGATAAAATGATGTGTGACTACTTACCAACACTGCACCGTCGTGTAGCGAGGGCACAAGCAACGGCTCTAGTAATACAGTAATGGGAAGGAATACTTTAACAAGAAATCCCCAAGGAATCCATATTAATAATTGTTCAAATACGAATGTATGTATATATTAATGTTTACAAATAGATAATAAAACTATACCATTAGTATTAAAAAAATAATTGTTCTAGTGTTAAAAATATTTTTAGCACGCTAGTTATAAAACTGAATTTTTAACCCGATTAGCTTGCATTAAAAGTGTCACTTTTAGTGACAGTTGTATAAAA
>ML217425.1:1405-40847 GCA_004785975.1 Popillia japonica
CAAATAAATTTTATTCTCTAATTTGAAGAACTTGAAATTTTAGTAATAATTTATAATAACTTTTATAATGTCGGATATATCGAGCTTCCATGCACTAATGCGCCACCCTGTATCTAGTACAATGGATTAAAATGACTGTTCTTGGCATTGTTTTTAAAACCGAGTTGGGGATATACTTACATTCTGTTACGTAAATATTATGTTAGAAGTTAAAATTTATAATTGTTATTGCATACATTACGTAGGACGTAACATTCATTATGGATTGGCATTGTGCGTAACATTTTTATTTATACAGCTGCTATTTGCCCATAATCAAAAAAATAAACCATTCTTTGTCTTTTTCGCACTAAACATTCTTATTAAATTCTATACAAATGAATATCATTGCCTGTATAACTGCGCATTATATTCTTACTATGACCGTATACCATTAAAGTCGTTGAAATTAGGAAATTACGCATTGTATTCTAACCATGTACAATTGGATAATTCCTACAATTTTTTACGCATAAGTGTTTATCTGCTAAATGCATGTTAATTACAAATTAAGTGCGCTCATATGTATTCCATTTGTGATCATTATGCTTTACACTTGATATACCCAATTATCATGTTATACGACGAGCTCCAGTGTTGATTAACTAAGGAGGCTGTTAATATTTTATATAATACGTACGCGTCAAGTCACCTGTAAAATAGATGCTACAAGTGACAATTGAATTTGTTTTATCAAAATATATTAAATGAATTTCAAATAGAATATATAAGTAGTTGATCACTGTGAAATACTTAGTGAATCTTAAAGATTTGGACGGAGCTGAGGATTTTTTGTCTCTGTTGTTGTTGCTAGGATGTGTAGTTATTTAGCCGTATTTTGAATACTTATACACATGTATGTATACGAGACGTGCTTGCACTGTTGTACAAATAGCTTGTCTGGGTTTTTCTTCGGTAAACTTCGATGTCTTTTTCGATCTCTCTTTCCAAACGACTATGTTTCACCTTCATATGAAGTTATCTTGCACGCTAAACATTATTTTCGTTTCTGTTACACCTTTCAGTCTTGTTTCTTACGTTCTTGAGTTGTCTGAGTGAAATCTTGAATATACCGCAAAGCCGCGAGCATCTGTCAAGTGACGCATTTTTCTAGATCTGTTTCAACAAGTATTGGGTTTAGCTTCAATTATTTTTCACATCAGTTTTTTGTACAGTTTGGCTGTACCATTTTCTGGTTGTTGGACCCGATTTATATGTAGATAATTTCAAAATCGTCTCAGTAATCACTGCAGTACTATCCAGTAATCTGTTTCATTTTATATCATATGTGTAGGATACATTCCTAGAGAACAGAAGTGATATCCAGCATATCCGATACAAAGGTCTTCCTGATGTTATATATCGTACTCGCCATCCAAGCCAAAGCAGGCCTTTTGGAATATTCCAAAAAATTTTGGAAAACTAGACAACAAATTTGTAACTCGATAATTTGTGTAATAATTTCAATCTCCTATAATAAACAAAAGTTGCTTTTTTAATTCGCTTGGTAAAATTCCATTGACAAAACGCAAAAATTTAGTATATGAACAAATACATGAGAAACTTGATATTAGATGTTTATTAAGTTTTTAAAATATTGCCCCAACTAAATGCAGCAGAAGATGTTAGGTTAGCAAGTAAATCGTCATTATTAGTAATATCCAGTGGGTTTCGGCTTTCCTCTAATGTCTGATATTAATTCTGGCACACCTTTCCTTTGTTTTTTCAGCGCATTTCTAATTTTTATATAATTTGGTTTTTTTTACTTAAGTTGTAGTGAATTAGCCGGAACACAACGTTTGATACCTGTTTTGTTCGTTACAATGCTCACAGAGGAAAATAAAGATCAAAGTAAAGTAACAAAATATTGCTAAGACGGGTCCAATTCGAACGAAACTCCACAAAAATCTTCTGCTGTCCTCTTAATCTGTTTATTTTAAAATTGATATTCATCATCAATTGCGTACAAATCCACACGAGCTACGGGTTTCATTTCTGTTTATTTTTCCTTCAAATTACTATATTATTAAGAATCTGTCAAAGAATGTGCTGCAATTTGGCGTAACTCTGACTGAAATATCCACAGTTAATACAAAATCAAGAGAAGAAATAACATCTACAAAATAAGCTTTTCTGTTTCCTAGAATTATCATCAATATTAAATATTAAGATTTATGGCAGCACGGGAACGTTTTCTTTGACAACTGTCAAATCATTTGTCTAGAGAATAAATAGTTATTTACGAAACAAGTGCGTGAAAATATATTTCGCGAATGAGTGGCCAGTTTATGGACACGAATTCTCACGCACGACGTTTGTACAATATTTTTCGTACGAGTACTTTAATAATACCTACCTATCGTTAAATACGTTTTCATTTATGACATTTTGTTTATGACAGACTACAAATTACAAATCTCTTGATATTATTAAAAAAAATGAGTTGGAAGTATTGATTATTTGAAGTGATACTTAAAACCTGTACAACATGAATTCTGATAATGCAATAGAATGTACACCCCCTGAAATTCGGGAAGGTGCCAATACTACAGTGGATAATTTATTGCCCATTAAATCATGATTTATTGATATGATTTTAAAATATCGCTAAATTTATCATGTTACAGTAAGTAACAACTTTACTTCATGCACTAGTGCTTAAAGTGGCTTTTCACGCACGCAAATCGAATCGTGAAATGACCTGTTTTGATACGGGTATGATTATTGTATTATGTCATAAAGTATTTCACAAATCAAAACAGAAACCACAAGATTGGCGTGACATTAACTGATTATTTCACTACTATGGGAATAAAATTTATAAAGAACCAAAAATGTATTATTTTTAATAGTTATAATTAAGGCAAACACTTTTAGTGGGGTTAAAGTAGTATATCTCTAGCACTAGTTACAGAGCTTTGTTCGGGTCATCTCCTAAGTGTCCCGCTTTCGTTTTCATTAATTTTATTATATATGTACATATTATTAAATTCATGAGTGATATTCTGCTTCAACACAATAAGTTCAAATTACAGACTAAGTACTTTCGTAGAACGTAATATAGTATATTCAAAAAATGCTTAACGAATTATTTATGCACCACCAAACAGCAAATCTTATTGCTAATCTTATATAGTAGAATATCAAACTATTACTACATTATCATCATTATATAGTGAAGATCTATTTAATGCCATTTTTCATAATGTAAAGACTAGAACAGTTGGAAACAAACTCAAACACCTATTTATTTTAGGTTTCGTGTTTTCGCTAGGCATACACCTCAGCCTCCTGAAGCTGAGGAAACCTGGGAATACTCCGAGACGACTTGCCAAGAAACTTCAGTTTTGTCAAAAGATTGACTACAAAACTTAGTTCCAAGAGCGAATGGAACAAAGACACCATCTCGAAATTCAAAAGCAATACCATCAAAGGGTGCACCGATGACTAAAAACAGCAGATAATAAACTACTTGGGAATGTGCCCAAGTATCTTCAAGGCGGAAGATACTTCCACGCTATTGAAAGATGCGTCCAGTTCAACATTGTTCAAGAGATTATTGTAATGTTTGATAGTCAAGCAGCCATCACGGCGCTGTACTAAAGTATTATCATCTCCAAGAAAAACTTAATGTAGTAATTCTTTAATTCAGCTACTGCAATCATATTTGAGTGATATTTTTTGTTTATTATAATGGCTCCTCTTCTACGGTTCGCTTAATGACATCTGGAGTCCCACAAGGTTCAAATCTTGGCCCGTTGTTATTCCTTCTCTTTATTAATGATTTGCCGAATACTATTAACTCAGATATTTTAATGTTTGCGGACGATGTCAAAATCTTCCGGCCAATTAATTCCAACGAAGATTGCTTGCTACTTCAGAGTGATCTGGTTACTACATACATATATCAAGGTGGTGCACAGGAAACAAACTTAGTTTAAATATTGCTAAATGTAAGATGATCACCTACATCAGAAAAAAGGTCGCAATTCCACTTCACTATTCTGTAGATGGCACAATTTCAAATTGTGTAAACGTAATTAGGGAGCTGGGAGTTGTATTTGATACAGAACTAGCGTTTACTAATCATATCACTTGTATGGTGTCCTCAGCAATGAAAAGTTTGGGTTTTATTTTTCGTAACAGCAAACAATTTGGTAATTTACGAACGCTGAATTTATTATGTTATTACTTGGTGCGGTAAAAATTAGAACACGCATCAATTGTGTGGAGTCCGTTCTATGGTAGCTATAAAACATTGATTGAAGGTGTTCAAAGACGCTACTTAAAATACCTGTGGTGAAAGCTCCACAATACGTATCCTGAATAACGATTTCCTTATACTATCTTCCTTAATATATATATTTTCGATGAAAACCGAAGAACCGAATTGTGTTTGTATGTTTCGCACAAATTGCTCAATAACAACATCGATTCGTCCTTTCTTTTAAGCAGACTAAACTTTTTAGTTCCCCGTACTTCTTCGCACAGTATTCCAACTTTTTATAATAATCAAGCACGAACTAACTTGTAGCTGAAATTACTAATCAGCCATATGTGTAGTTTGTACATACAACTCCATTAGAGAGGGAAGAGGAAAGACATCTATCTACTCTCATACTGCTCCGTACTGTGCAACTAACTCAAAGGCTTTGCATCTAGGACCTAGTCGGGGGTCTTCCGACATCCTGCATTTGTTTAAAGAAATCGGACCAAGCGGTCAGCTGTGAAAACAGCGAGAATAGGAGACACAATAGATTTTTGAGGTCACAGTGTATCCTCACCCTATCACTATATACGTATGTCTGTATGTATGGATGTATGTATGTATGTATGTAGGTACATACATACTCATGGAAACTAAAGATTGGACACTTTCATTGCATTATATGGACACTGTCCAAACTTTATTTTTCATGAGTGTACAGGGTGAAAAATTTCGATGTTTTTATAGGGTACAGACCAAACGGTAATAGATACAAGAAAAGTAAGCAGAAGATTACGATCTCTTTTTTTGAGTTTGGCTTAGTTATCCAAACAGATTAAACCTAACTTGTTCAGTTCCCGAGATACCAGGCGATTTTCAAAATCAGCCAGTCTCTTTAAACCGTTATAAGTCCGTTGCTATAATATTTAGAGAAAATATGTTCAGATATATTTTGTAAGGTTGTTTATCAGGGATACACTGATAGATTTATTTGTTTTTAATATTTGATATTATACGAATTATTTAAAAAAGTTATATTTTTTTAAATTGAACACCCTGTATATCTTTAGGTATTTGGGTTGCATTTTGTTTTCGTCATATATCTATATATAGTTTAATATATATCTAACACACCAACACGTCACAAATACTAAAAATTCAGTTTTCGAGACCAAAAGTACCTTACACCGAACGTAGTAGGCGGCTGTCATTAAACATTAACATTAATTATTTAGTGCAAACACATATAAACTATGAAAACTATGATATGGAATACTTTATTCATTTAAATAAGAGAGAATAAAGGAAAAGCGGGCAAATGTATATAATAAAAACAACAATCAGTTAAAGTTTTAAAGCAAATACTCAAACTGGCCTCCATTATTGGCAACACATAGATTGCATCCTTTGCTAACACTTTGAATGGCATTGAAAATAATAATATTTGGTATGTCATTAATTATCTCAATGAAGTTATTTCTTAGCGCAGCCACATCATTATTAGTTTTCTTATATAATTTACCCTTAACATGTCCCCAAAAGAAAAAATCTAGCGATGTTAAGTCTGGTGAGCGAGGTGACCACCGCACGGGTCCGTTAGTCCGTATCCAATTATTGTCAAAGTTGGTATTTAATAATTCTGTTACGGCCCTAGTATTGTGAGGTGGTGCTCCATCGTGCTGAAAGAATATACGCCCAACGTCATTTAATGGTAAATTGTCCAAATACTGTTCGATTACGTGCTCGTCTATAATGTGACGATACAGTATACCATCGAGATTATTGTTGTATATGGCGTAAGCTAAAATACCATGGAAAGTCAAGGCACACCAAACGTTAAATCCAAATCGTCCCTGTTGTCTTACATTAAGAACACGATGTGGATTTTCATCAGACCACCAGTGCTCGTTGTGGCGATTGAATATTCCGGCACTACTAATGTGGGCTTCATCTGTCCTTATAATCTTTTCAGAGAATCGTGGATTTTTTTGCAGTTTTGTTATGTATCAATTACAAAACTGCATGCGACGCTCTTCATCATTTGGTTGTAAATGTTGTTGTTTTCTGAACGCATATGGTCGAAATTTATGCTTCTTTAAGATGTTTAAAGCTCCCTGTCGAGAAATTCTACTGTTAACTTCAATTTGTCTACTCGAAACAGAAGAGTTGGCAACTACAGCACTGATGACGTTGATAACAGTGTTCTCCGAGTTTTCAATATTATATTTTTTTCGTCTTTGCTGTTTAAACGACCCAAAATTAATGAGATTTTCTTTTAGTCTTGCAAAAATATTTTTATGCGGCTGTCTTCGGTCAGGGAAACGGTTAAAATATGTTTCAGTTACCGCATCAGCATTATTATTATGCTGAATAAAGCATTCTAGCATATGATACTTTTCTTAATTTTCATACGCCATTTCAAGTACATATGTAAATGTTTACGATAGTGACTAAAGTGTAATGAAGGTAGTAAACAAAACTAATGTCAATGTTTAATGACACCCGCCTACTACTGGCATACCAATATTATTATTTTAAATGCGATTCAAAGTGTTAGCAAAGGATGCAATCTATGTGTTGCCAATAATGGAGGCCAGTTTGAGTATTTGCTTTAAAACTTTAATTGATTGTTGTTTTTATTATATACATTTGCCCGCTTTTCGTTTATTTTCTATTATTTAAATGAATAAAGTATTCCATATCATAGTTTTCATAGTTTATATGGGTCTGCACTAAATAATTAATGTCAATGTTTAATGACAGCCGCCTACTACGTTCGGTGTAAAGTACTTTTGGTCTCGAAAACTGAATTTTTAGTATTTGTGACGTGTTGGTGTGTTAGATATATATTAAACTATATATAGATATATGACGAAAACAAAATGCAACCCAAATACCTAAAGATATACAGGGTGTTCCATTTAAAAAAATATAACTTTTTTAAATAATTCGTATAATATCAAATATTAAAAACAAATAAATCTATCAGTGTATCCCTGATAAACAACCTTACAAAATATATCTGAACATATTTTCTCTAAATATTATAGCAACGGACTTATAACGGTTTAAAGAAAATGGCTGATTTTGAAAATCGCCTGGTATCTCGGGAACTGAACAAGTTAGGTTCAACCTGTTTGGATAACTAAGCCAAACTCAAAAAAAGAGATCGTAAGCTTCTGCTTACTTTTCTTGTATCTATTACCGTTTGATCTGTACCCTATAAAAACATCGAAATTTGGTCACCCTGTACATAGATTTTGTGTTTATAGTCGAAGTTTTTTGTGGCGACTTCATTTTTCCGCAGTCTATTGCTATTATGTTGAACAATTAAAAATGGAATTGATAATACAATTAAATAAGTTTCAATTTCAAAAGAGTCGTTGTGCGCACATAAGTATTGTACATATATCGACGTAACTACCATTTTGGTTTTCCCACATACGATATGCATATTCCACCAAGTATCAAAACGCGATAAGTTGAATTTTTAAAATATCGATGACACTCATTTTTTGAAAGACAACAGATATGTATGTATATGTTAATAATTGTTAACAGCTGTGTTCGTTCAAGCCAAGATTAACAACTATCATATTTAGAACGTATCATTACGCATTTAACTACTTAAATCTCTATTTATGAAGATGTTCCATATCGAATAGGTTTCGATGTGAAACGCCGATGAATTACACATGCTAATAAAATAATAAAAAAATATTGAAAATTGTCGTTAAATTACATATGTAGGTACCCTATACACTAGGCACAATACCATAATTTCACATTAAAAATTTTACATTATACTACTACATGTGTAGGTATGATATGAATGTTAAGGAAAAAATACATTATGCACTCCTTGCATAAACCGTAATAAATGTCAATGACCTCCATGCCTTCTAATTTTTATATGTAATAATATAAGAATCTTAACGTTTTTCTTAAAGAATGTATTAAGTGAGTGTTTTATATTTACATACAATAATTTAAAGAAAAGGTGCTACAGGGTAGAACTATCTATAACAATGCATTTTGGTAATACTTGTTTGTATTGTACGTCAGTATTTTGTTGTTGTTGTGTACAACAAACATGTATTTTACCTCTACGGTGTTTTAAGTTTGTTTAAGTAGTATTATTGAATTTGAACTGTTTGTTTTGTTCACTTTTTAAGTACAAGTACTAAGTGAGAGTATTATTTTTTAATAAAAGACAAAGAAGTTGCATATTGATCTTACACTTAGCTCTGAAGGCAGCTTTTACTTCTTGCCTTTAGGTAATAACTAACTGTAACAAGAAAAATACGTGGTGTACAAAACCATGCCACAATTTCTATCGGTTTGGATTCAGCTTTAAACGTGTTGCAGACCCAAACAAGCCACCTCTCAGAAATATAGTCTCCATAGTGTAGAAAACAGTAATACTGATGGCCACTTCTTATTCGCAGAAATTATTCAATATATTCTGTATATCTTGGGCATGCATCAAATAATCAATATATTCTGTATATCTTGGGCATGCATCAAATAATCAATATATTTTATTTTATTATTGTTATTTAATTTATTTGTTTAGCTTTTTGTATTAATTAAAAATTACTTCTATTGACTTCTTGAAACCCTATTCAAAAATTAATATAACCATATATGTTTATGAATATAAGAAAAGCTACTCATAAATTTGAAATAGGACGATTGTCGCAGTGAATGTAAAGGAGAAATAATAGAAGTCCGAGAAAGCAATATAGCTTGGAAAGCCACTGCAGCTGCACCTACCACATATATTTATATTGTAAGATATTTCGAACTTATTGTTTAAGGAAAATTAAATCATCACTGTGAACTATTCTAGTCACAATACAATAGAAGAGTTATTATTAGAATGTAGAAACAATAGCTTATTAGTGTGTAACAGCATTAATGTTAGGTCAGAGTGCGACAAATGTTGCACAATGTTGTACAATGACAACTGTACCTAAATTATAAAACATGAATAAGTTAAAGACAACTAACGCTCATTGATATCACTTGCATATTGGCATGTAATTTAATTTGGTATATAATTTCCATTAATATCTACAGAAAAATCATATTGTATGCTAACAATTATGTAAACAATGTACATGAAACATGCATAAGACACAGAAGCAGAACTACAGTTTATAGGGTAACACGAAACACTATTGCTATAACTACAAGATTGTAGTTAAGGTGCGCTGTTATCATTAAATATTTGGAAAAGTGTAAAGAGAAGTCAAATGTTGAAGTCTTTCGGATATTGTCGCGTAAAAAAGTTTTGCTTGAGGTTTCGCTGAATATGCTGTCAGCTAACTAGCGCTCAACTAAAAGGCCATGTTATTAATTACTTTGTGTATTAATAATAAATCAGAGGCTTTTATTGTAAGATGAGGTTGTAAAAAAAGATTACATGTATAACCATCTGTAGAAGTAGGCATAAACTTCATATTCAAAAAGTAAATCAATTTTTGGTTGTTGGTTCCTACGAAGCGGAGCAACAAGAGAGAATAGAAAGGAAAACTATCCGCCTAATCTCTGGCGCAAATGCCGTTAAATAGTATGCGAATGGCATATATAAGCGAACAGATTTGAAAGTATTCGGATCTGGAACCAAACACTCCGAGCTAATGGGAACTTACCACAGCGTCTTCCAAGCAGAAATCAATGTTAACACGAGAACGCTAATGTATTAGCAAAGAAGGCCGTTAAAATCTTATTTGTGGGACCGGAACCACAAAGGGGAGACGCTCAGAGCATCCTTCTGGGAGAATCTTCCTGGTTTATGACACTCCAAGGTATTCCTTAGAAACTCAATACCCTAAGCGCAAAGACCATGCTAGAAATAAGTAGAAACAGACTACGTGTACCGCCACCTTAGGAAACACATGACAAGGATAAGTTTCAAACAGAATAGCGGCTGGAGGTTTTGCGGATCGGAGGATGAAAATCCGGAACACTTGATATCCAACTGCATGGCTATAGGAGTAATCTAGACCAACCATTTCGGCAAAGCCATGATAGACGACGGAGAAATACTCGCGTTGAAGCCATCGCAGCTATTACAATTTATGAACGCCCTTACACTGTATGAGGAGCTATAGCGACTCATAGCTCATGTGAGGGGAGGGGCAATAAATCACCAGGTAGCAGATAGTTTAGGTAAAATTATAGTTGAAATTTACACTATGGAAAACATTAATTGAAATAATGAATGCACACTGGACATCCTAAAATTGATGGAAAATGGAGATTACATGTATCTGCAGACTGTCTTTTTACAAGTGCTGCTTAATGCAAGATTTTTCTGCAGCCAATACAATTAGCATTAATCCAGAAACCAATTAAGTAACAACACGATAGATAATTAACTTGCGTTTGCTCTCTGCATATGACCAATGCAAATGCTCCACCTATTTAACTCACTATTGCCAAGTAATAATAGCCTCCCACGTGACAGGCAAGTACCTTATACAGTAGGTGGCCAATCAATTAGAAACTTTCGTCAGTACTTGACTTAACATTGATGAGTATTTAAGAGTACTGGATGGTATTTTACGTCCCCATATTGATGATATCAGTACACTAGACTGTATATATAATAGAATTACTTTTTCTGTCTACTGTCTACTTGGATTGAATTAGTAAGTCTTTCTAGAGTTTCTAATTCATTGGTCACCTACTGTAGAATGATACTAATTCTAGTAGGCAAAAAGAAGCTTGGATTTAACTTCCAATAAACATTTGGCAAACTAAAATCGCCACAAATCAATACGGCATCATGCATATTCGGAAGTATCTTAAAGGCATAATTATGGACAACATTACAAGACTCCGGTTTTGACAGACATGATTGATGCAGTTTTGTTGTAAATATGGTATCGCATCTAATTTAACACTTGATGCCAAGTTGAAGTGTGGTAGAATTGAAACACACATTTTAAGAGTTAATAATAATATCTTTAATTTAATGTAATAAGATATCATCAATATTAAAAAATATGACGATAAACCGCAATTTATATTACGAAATATGTCATCGTATGATATCGACGAAAGGCCTTGCTCTTTCAGTTTTATATAAAAAAATTCTGCAGTAGTGTTTGTATATTATTTGTTAATTTAATAACTTTAAACATTAAATGTGGCAGATTTGCTGATAAGAAGTCATTAACATAACCCTACATAATTTATAAAATATCTGTAACAGGATATGCTGTAATCATATTTATTTAATACAAATAATTTGAGATAAAAACAGAACTAAATTGTGACCCCAGCAAAAAATGAAGATCAAAAATATCAATTAATTTATAGTTAACGTAAAGGTAGCAATGAATGTCATACACATACCTATCCAAATATTTTTCTAATGAATTGTAATGTGCTACCGATAGCTAGAAAATATAAATAATCCCACGTGATGTTATTTTTAATTTTGTGCAAATTAAGAAGCTGCTGAACAAGAATATTAATCAATTTCTAAATTAAAATAAACGACTAAAAATATATTTTACATAATAAGTGAATTCTCTACAATCTAACATTAATGCAATTTTCATATCTTTCATTTCTCCTTTGCTTCTACGATGCCCTTTCGTTGTTATTTGGATATAAGAGCTGCAAAACAACCTTAGGAGTATAGTTATCCTAGAAGGTTGATTCAAAGCTGGTATGGAAAAATACTATTATATTGATTTAAACTTCCAAGCATATATGGTAATTAGGAAATTAACAAATTCTATAGCCAGAAAAAAAATTATTACACTATTGCGCTAAACCATTGTGATAACTGATGGAGAATGATTCCTTAGGAATCCGCTAATGCTTTCTTGACAAGAAGGAAAAAATAACAGTCTCATTTGAAACTCCACACGTATGTAATGACAGAATCGTCGTACATCTCCTACGTAAAGGTTGGAAAGCAAATGAAAAATCACTTTTTCGTGTGTTATGACATTAGACATTGCAACGTATCAGAATGTACTAAAATTTCTATGTAGAATAGGACTTATAGGGAAATTGTAATGTTTAGAAAACACTACGGACATGTGACCGCAGTATAACTGCCACATATAGTATCTACTATTACTTACGAATAGTAATAATAGTAGGTGTAGGTAGATAACAAAAAAAAATCTACCAACAAACCTCTGGAGCCACTATAGGTTCTCCCCTTGCCCCGGTGGTTGTGAAGGTTTTCACATCCAGCGTGGTTTACACGTCGAGTTACCCTGCCTGCCCAGATACCGCCTTTGTTCCTGAAGAAGCCACTTACAGTAGTGGCGAAACGTTTTTTTATAGTATATCTTGTGCATTTTGTTTTTATTTGTATTGTACATATTATGTATATTTTACTAACCATGACACGGTCAACACCCGAAAGCTTTCATAATGAGACTCGGGCCGTGGAAGCCTTCGATATCATTTAGATGTAGGAGCTTATTTTTTTACTAAGCGATCAAATAGAATAATATTTTTATTCGTGAAAGCTACAATTACCGTGGCACTATTGCCTTTAGTCACTACGACCTACGTAACATCTTTTGTAACGTAGCGCTACTGGGAGATAGATTGGTTAGAGACTTTTAATGAAAATTAAAATTAATCTTGGATCGTCATCCTGAATTTGTGTTGTTGTCGAGTACTACTGATTGCAACACATTCACACAAAATGTACATATTCTACCACTTCTAAATCTTATCGGCATAGACGACAAATTCGAACCTCAGTTTG
The DNA here is from genome assembly GCA_004785975.1 of Popillia japonica. Classification (NCBI taxonomy): domain Eukaryota; kingdom Metazoa; phylum Arthropoda; class Insecta; order Coleoptera; family Scarabaeidae; genus Popillia; species Popillia japonica. The sequence continues at coordinate 14,404 of ML217425.1, forward strand.
TATAGATCATATTTTATGTCCACATGACCTGTCAAAAATCCTTCCAGTCCAAGATCCCCTTTACTGAAAGATAGCATCATCCTTGCTAACTTAGGCGATCTTGAGAAACGTGCCTTGCTCGCTTTTATCCTGGCGTGTTCTGCCAGTGAGACGTCTTCCTGTTGTCCTCTCATTTATTGATTGCTTGTTTCACGTGGCCCTTTTGTAGAGCACAACAAAAATCAGGTCCAATAAAAGGTATTTTTACTGCTTCGTTGGCAAACTTATCTGCCTTTTCATTCCCTCTAATCTCTTAGTGGCATGAACTCGTATAAGCATAGGCGTATTCGTTTATCTGTTTGGTTAGTTCACTTTTGTTAAAGTGAACAAACTGGAACAAACCAAAAATCTGAAGTCACCAAACCAGCAACATTTAAAAAAACGTACAAATGACCAATATTCAAACGGTTTACAGTCAAAATACTTTTATGGTGGTCAGTAGAGGAGTAAAGGGGGTTGAGTTTGGTTAGTTCAGCTTGGTTACTTTATTTAAAAAAAACACAACCAGATCAGTCTCTTAAGAAACTGAACTTACCTTAAGTGACCAAACAGATAAACGAATACGCCTTATGTGTACGTATATGTATGTATATGTACATTTCCACGCGATAGGTTATAGAAAGTCATATGCATATCAACACCATACACAATGAGTAATATAGTAAAGTTAAAAGCTGTATTGTCTTGATACTGGATAAAATGTTTCAATACATCGAACAATTTAAATATATTTTCAATTTCATTAGCATATCGTGTAAACAGTTTTGTAGGTCAACAAAAAATATTGAATGGAAAATTTTGAGCCCACAGGATCCGTTTTATTACCTTAATTTTCCATTTGCAAATAGTTTTTTACCACTTAGGAAATATTTTTAGGGTCTAATTGTTAATAAACAACTCGACTGTTTGTTATTTTCTTGTTGGCCAAATATATACCTACGCCAAAATATCGTAGTAAAATTAATGTTGGAAATAGAATATTGTAAGCAATTTCTTTTTTGATTAGAACTATTGCAAACGTGATTTACGAGTTAATAAGACAATTGAAACTATTCTGTTTGATCTCACACAACGTACGTAACTTCTCGAAAACAAAAGAATTCTGTATGACATTGTTCTAGATCTTTCGATGGCATTAGTTTTTAACATTTACCTTAGTCCAATGTTATACTATAAATAGAATTATTAGAGGCATGGTCTGTTTTAATCCCTTTTATCTAATACAAAACAAAGAATTTATTTATGTACTGCCAAAAACTTTGCATTCGATAATTTGGTAGCCAGTGACATACTGCTACAGCTTTATTATACACATTTTAATATGTCTTATGGCATTTCTTCAAAGGTAGGTGTCATCTACTCAATTGTTAGCTGTGTTAATAACGCGCTTTTTCTGGTAAATAATGCTTCAATCCAGGTCATTATTAATGAATGCTCTAGAACTTAATTACTTAATACCATTCTATTAAAAACAACGAATAACTATAAAGAATATGAACAATCGTAAAATAGTAATTGAAACAACATTTAGAAAAACACATTTACACACACTACATACTCGGTAAAAACCAAGATGGTAGTCCGCGCGGTTTTGGAAGATACTGTGGTTTGCATCCACAACAAATTATGGTAAAGTAAACGTCTACCACACAATCACATTATCAAGTTTTACCACTAGACCAAGTTTAATTACTATTATCTCATAAACATCCTTTAATTCTAATAGGAAGCAACTTTTAATATATTTGTATAAGTTAAAATGTTTAAAGTTTAAACATTTTATGTAAATATGTAGGTATACAGGATGACCCAGCGGGACCGTTCATTAGAAGTTTATGAGGTTCTGGCCAAAACATAAATTTGAATATTTAGAATTATATATAATCGATTCAGATCTCTTCAATTAAAATATTTTTAGATTTCTAGCGCTTCCGCTTGTACCGGAAATCAATATCAACTTTGGTTGAGTGTAGGCTTTCACGACCGTAATCCATAGTAGGTATGTTTTTTCGGGTCTTGTCGCCTAGGTAACTGTTAAGACAGTGAACAGTTACTTACGCGACAAGACCCGAAAAAACATACCTACTAATATCAACTTTGTTATTTTAAATTGAACAGCTTATATATTATTACATATTTTGATTTATCTATTGTGCAGCTTCATGAACAGCTTTACTTTTTACAATTTGATTTGGGCGTTCTGTATTTATTCGAGTTTTTCTAAATAATTTGTTATAGCAGACATTTATTCAAAAAATCAAAGAACACTCAATTTTACGAATATCAACTTAGATTCATAATACGGTTAAACAACATGTTGGGGTATGTTTTGGCGACGAGAACAGGTGCCTACATTCTACGGTTATTTCACTATGGCACGTTAACGAAATGTTGAAGAATCATAACTTAAGTTTTTCAAATACCTAACACCCCCGTATTTTAATCTTTGGTCGTCCTCGGCGTCTAATTTTACATCTTTTACATCCCACATGTCCTATACTTGACATTAATAGTGTTTGAGGTAATTAGGTTTCTTTGAAAAATGCACACATAATCCGTCGATACTTATCTAGTGTGCCGTGAAAAATAAGTGTTCTCAAAGATTTATTGTCAAAGTCTAACATCAAGGTCACAGTTAGTCGTTTAATGTTTGTGGACTTTTTCCTTTGGGGACGTCTCAAGGATCTGGTGTACCAGAGGCCGGTGAACACGAGGGAGGAATTGCAAGCATGGTGCGAGCAAAATTTGACAGACTCTCTTCTTAAGAGCTACGAAGAGCAACATTTTTGGGTGGTTCTTTACGCCTCACACTGCGTTTGAATGCGAGCTGCCAGTTTATACATACATTTTTTAAATAAATTAAGATTTGTTCTAAATTTACCTTTCGGCATAGGAGATAAATAGTTAGAAGGGAAATAACGGCTGTCAAGTTAGGATCATCTAATTATCGTTTGGTTGATAAAATACGCATAGTTTTCGTTAAACATTCTACAAGTTCTACTAACGATTTTGTCGCACTCTCTATGTATAAAAACTAAATTAAGAATGTCTTGATTTGTATAAACATTGTTTTCGTTGTTGTTACATGTACATTTTAACTCTATAGCAATAACGCAGAAACACTTAAGGGATGATTATTAACTCACAAACTTCAAACGACGAAGTGTGACTTTGACGCTAGACTTTGACAAATTTTTCAGAATGCTTGTTTTCCATAACACAGTCATCAAGTAACGGTGAGTTATGTGTACATTTTGAAAGAAACCTAATTATCTCCTAAACTATCAATTGCAGGTATAGGACATGTGGGGTGTAGAAGATGTTAAAATGGGATGCCATTTGAAAAAATTAAGTTATAGTTCTTCAAAACTTCGAAAAGTTAGCGTACCATAGTAAAGTAACCACACAACGTATGTAGATAGCCGTTCTTGTCGTCAAAACCTACGCCAACATGTTGTTTAAGCAAACATCTTTTTAATCCCTAAATTGATATTCGTAAAATAGAATGTTCTCTGATTTTTTTAATAAATTAGCAATTTTTTTTAGAAAAAATCGATAACTACAAAACGCCCAAATCAAATTACAAACAGTAAAGGTATTCATGAAGCTTAAGAATGTGTAAAACCAAATAATAATAATAATAAATAGATTTGGACCATTCATAATTCTTCGATGTGTTCTAATATGGTACAAGAGTGGATATTAGTATAAAAGACGTGACCTTTAAAATCCATAAAATTTCCACTTCGAATAAAGTGTAACAAGAGCAGCAGCTTTAATTATAGTTTTCACTTTTGCAAGTCAAAATAATGTTTCCTTATACACTTTTACTACACTTATGTTAGCCGTTTATCCTCTGGCATTTACGTGATTTATTTTTGGCATTTCTTAGAACATGCATGTATGTATGTACGTATGTACATATTTTAAGTCTAGTGATTAACTGATAACAATTTTTGTTTCTACCTACAATTAGGTTGTAAATAATATTAATCAGGGAAAAAATGATGAACAATTAAATATGAAGGACATCTATGACATATGTGTATATGTATTTATATACATACATACATGCTTATCATTTTTTCACAATGCCCATAATATCCTTGTGGAAAGATGACAACACGACAATATGCAAACACATAACGTGACCGATTGTAACTTAGCAAAACTAAAAGTATAGAAGCGTCGATACTGGACTTTTATTATAAATTTATATACGTTACATACGTTAATAAGCATTTAATTAATGTTGTTTTATGGGAGTCCTATACAATTACAACATTTCAGATATAAAATTATCATACGTACTTATACAGTGTGGTCATAAAGTTTGGAACCAAGCTTATAACCGCATTATTTTACATTTTTAGGAAAAACGCTCGGACAGGTAGATTTTGTTTTTTAAGACGCCATCTTTTGACATACAATTTTTTTCTATGACGTCATTGGTTTTTGGAGTGATGACGTCATCAACCCTTTTTTTAAATGGCATCCATATTATCTTTTTATCGTTTTTGGTAGATCTCCATATCCTCCAAATAGTGATATAAAACAATTGGTATGTTGCATCACAATTTTTTTTAAATAATGTAAATTTAGAAAAAAATAAGAAAATTTTATTTTTCTACAAAATTAGAATTAAATGAAAAAAATACGTCCGAACTTAAATTTATTGTAACAGTTAACGTAAATTTTCAAAATGGACCCCACCAACCGACACTGTCCCAGCCGAGTGTAAACACTTCGTATAGTCGCCTCAACTATGTCTGGGGATATTTGTGTAATTTTTACGCGAATTCGTTGTTTTAAATCTTCTAAATTGTTCGGTTTGTTAAAATACACTTTCGATTTCAAATAACCCCGCAAAAAAGTCTAAAGTTTTTTTCACACTTCTGTCTTGTGTGAGGACTTAAATATTCTTCTTGAACAAAGCGGATCGTAAAAAGCACATGTACTCATGTTACTATGCAAAAAATTTACAAAGACAAAAACACGCACTTTTTTGCAAGATATTTCTTTATGACATTCTTTCTTCTCTTTGTACAAATTATGTACAACAATAATATTTTGAACTTCTTTCTATGGCGACAACATTGTTGAATTATTTACTTCTATTTTTGACGTTAAATTTGTTAGTCATTGCGTAAAAATTGTTCATTTTCGCTAAATAAAAAAATTGCACATTTATCTGAGCGAGAAAGAATCGAAATTTTAATTACGGTTGGGTATGAGGACAGACAAAGAACACATGCAGAAGCATGCGAACTGTTTAACCATGAACATCCTGATAGACCTCCAATTGCCAGGTCTACGGTGACAAAACTAGTTGGAAAGTTTACCGAAACTGGATCCGTAAAAGATCGACCACGGCAACGTAGACCTCAAGTAGGAGAAGATGTGAAATTAAATGTGCTTCTAGAAGCAGAAGAAAGGCATCATGTTTGCACCAGACAACTTGCGTTAGCCAATCAGGTGGCTCACTCATTTGTCGTCAACTTATTTAAAAAAGAACACTATCATCCTTACAAAGTTTAACTTGTACAGAAATTACATGAGGATGACGAAGATCGTCGACTGCAGTTCTGTAAAGACGTAATGTTACGTTGTGACCAATATGCAAATTTCTTGGAAAACATCGTCTTCTCTGATGAAGCTACGTTCTGCCTAAATGGATCTGTTCACCGCCATAATTGCAGACATTGGTCGCAGACCAATCCGCATTTGACTCAAGCATGTCATACTCAGCCCAGAGGAAAAGTTAACGTATCGGTTGGAATGATTGGACGACGCACTTTAGGAACATATTTTTTTGAAGGAAATTTGGCTGCTGTGCAATATTTAGAATTTTTAAGATTTGAACTGGTTCCAGCGCTCGCTGTTATTTTCCCAAATCACGAGGATGGTGATGTACCCCATCCAAATATTTGGTTTCAACAAGATGGGGCACCTCCCCATTATGGTGTAGAGGTTCGCCACTATCTTGACGAAATATTTCCTAATAAATGGATTGGACGAAGAGGCGCAATAGAATGGCCACCTCGTTCTCCTGACCTGACTCCGTTAGACTTTTTTTTGTGGGATTATTTGAAATCGAAAGTGTATTTTAACAAACCGAACAATTTAGAAGATTTAAAACTACGAATTCGCGTAGAAATTACACAAATATCCCCAGACATAATTGAGGCGAGTATACGAAGTGTTTACACTCGGCTGGGACAGTGTTTGTTGGTTGGTGGGGTCCATTTTGCAAATTTACGTTAACTGTTACAATAAATTTAAGTTCAGATGTATTTTTTTCATTTAATTTTAATTTTGTAGAAAAATAAAATTTTCTTATTTTTTTCTAAATTTATATTATTTAAAAAAAATTGTGATGCAACATACCAATTGTTTTATATCACTATTTGGAGGATATAGAGATCTACCAAAAACGATAAAAAAATAATATGGTTGCCATTTAAAAAAAGGGTTGATGACGTCATCACTCCAAAAACCAATGACGTCATAGAAAAAAAATGTATGTTAAAAGATGGCGTTTTAAAAAACAAAATTTACCTGTCCGAGCGTTTTTTCTAAAAATGTAAAATAATGCGGTTATAAGCTTGGTTCCAAACTTTATGACCACACTGTATAATAAAAATATGCAATTTGTTTAATTACTAAAATATACATAAATTACAGAAAATTGTAACGAAAAAGCACAGTTGAAACAATATCCTTTGAAAAGAACTTGTTTATTGTAATTATTATGTAGTACTGTGGCGAATCTATACAGAAATGGTATTGCCTGCGAATAGGTTAAATTTCCGCGAAGAGAAAACTCTTCTGGAGCTAAGAAGCCTATTTTTATATATACAATGTGCAAAGTTTAACTAGAATAAATTTTGTAAAAAGGCAGTCGAATTTTCCTGAATAAATGCCTAAACCTTATTCTTTTTTGTTGTATATATTTTTCGAGCAGTATGTGAAGTTTAGGCCGCTTTGGTGCCAGATGATACGCCACATTTGATGTCTAAGTACTAATTTTACATAACATTTACTTTTGAGACTGAGGGAAGGTAAGTGACAAAAAAGTAAGGTGATCTCGCAGGTCACATGATGGGACCTCGTTTTTCAATCCACCGGTTGCAGTATGGAGATTGTGCGTTGTAATTTTGGCCAAAATTAAATAAGCATTCGTGTTACTTGAACGATTGATCAACATATGTTTTGCACCAAATTGTTATATAGGTAATATTGAACGTAATATTAAACGTTTTATGCAGAGTGGCTTATCTAACTGATTCTGAAGTTTATTAAAACTACATGCTTACTTTTTGACTTTGATTATTTAAACATATATCGAACTTATTTTTTTTTGCTATTATTTTGTATTTTGATGAAGGAAGGAAGTGAGATTTGCTACATAATTTGAATGTTTAAGTAATTCAAGTAATTTATTTACAAATTTTAATAATTTGTAATGGTAGCAAATGAATGAGGATTACTAAAGACCTTTCGTGGTCCATTTAGTTTGTGTTCCTTTCATTGAATTTTGGTTTCTTTTGTTGTCTTCGATCTTATGTATACGTATATCTTGACGGTAACTACTATGTAAAACACACTCAAAAAGTTTAATCCATGAATGTAATAAACTTAATCCATATTGCATGATTTAGGTGAGATATGTTACCAGAACCGTAGACTCATCGCCATTGTGACTTTGGACGTAAAAAACGCTTTGAACAGCGCATTTTAGACGCCCTACAGAAGAGAAGTAACATGAAGTCGCCAAAACATCATTGCGTCATACCTATGGGAAGGGGAAGTCATAGCTGAAGCGGAAGGAGTCATTGTTAGCTGCAAGATAAACATTGGGGTTCCCCAGGGATCAGTGTTAGAACCGAGATTATGGAATGTCATGTACGACGACCTACTCAAAATGCCAATGGCACAGGCGGTCCGAATAGGTTTCGCGGAGGTTGTTGCCCTGATAGTGACAGCCATTAACGAACAGACCTTACGATGAACGTGGTAGATTTAGCGCTGTTCAGAATCACCAATTGGTTGAAATCCAGGGAGCTTCAGCTAGTATCAGAGAAGTCAGAAGCCGTCCTTCTGCCTACCAAACGTAAAATTGGGAGGATTCAGTTTAAGCTACAGGGGCACACGTTAATCCCAAGACCGGCGATAAAATATCTGGGAGTCTGGCTTGACTCCAAATTGTCCTTCGCAACACATCCGAGAAAGCATTGCTAAAGCAGAAAGAACCATCTCCCCACTCTCATGCCTAATGCCCAACGTAGGAGGCCCTCGAACTTCAAAAAGAAAAATTTTGGCTGGTGTTGTTCATTCGCAGATCCTTTACGTAGCATCGATATGGTGGGAGGCGACCATGAACTCTAAACTACGCCCAAAGCTGACATCACTCCATAGAGTAGTATGCATAAGAGTGTGCTGCGCCTGCAGAAGAATCTCCGCCGGGGCAGTGGCAGTAATCGCAAAGCTGACTCCGTTTGATCTCGCCGCGTGGGAACGATACGCCCGCTATACCGGGACACCTAGGAAAGAGGCCAGACAAGAACTAATTAGGAAATGGCAGTTGGCATGCGGCGAAGAGACCTGTGGCCGCTGGACATACCAAGTGATCCCTGATATTAAAAACTGGTTGGAAGGGCCTGAAAACGAGCCAATTACTTTAACACACAGGCGCTGTCAGGCCATGGATGCTTCAGGCGATACCTATATGAGCGAGGGAAGGTGGACTCGGAAGAATGCCCCTACTGCGGAATGGTGGATGACGCTCACCCTACACGTATCGTATGTCACAGATGGGCAAGTAATAGACGAAAATACGAAGAAGAGACGGGAAGGATACTTGATATCGTAAATGTACGAAACGACCTGCTTTCTAAATTGCATAGCCGCACGCTACTTGACTGCCTTGGAAAAATAGCAAAAACAAAGGAAGAGGAGGACAGAAGAAGACCGTAGCCTCAGACATCCTGCACTGAAGAAATGCGGCAACGGATCCGGTGTAGAGTGCAAGAGCCCAAAGGGGGGTTTTTAGTTGATAAAAATCCGACACAGCCTGCGAATGACAACTGAGCAGGAGTCTTCTCGAAGATTTTCCCCTCTATAAAACAAGGTGAGATATGTTAGATCTAAAATCTCTTATTTCTGAGAAACTTTAGGATGTTTCTCCACAAATTGGACGCGCTTGCCTGGACTTTGTATTCGTTAATACTTTTAATAATATTCCATCTACTAATGTCATAAAAAGTTTACGAAAACACTTGTATCAAGTAATATGTAGTACTCGAATAGTTTCGAGCTCAGATAGTCATAGTCTGAATATTTCTTCTCTTGTAAAATACAGGGTGTCCGCGATATACCAAGCATGCTTTTAAGGAATGATAGCTACTACGATGTAGAAACAAAAACATATAATACACCTTGGGTCTATCTGTAAGCGTAAACGAGAAAAAAAAATATTTCTCATGTCACAAACTTCGACGCATACCGTACAGCGGCAGCCGATCAGTGCAGGATTTACCCGAGGATTACAGGCGTGTGTTCTTGCAAATGGGCAACACATCGAGCCTTTTCTGTAATACATTTTCTCCTGTCTTTCAAAAAGGTCCTTTTTAGGACCACCAATTTATCACAAATAAAAGAAAAGAACTAAATTTTGTAGTAGCCTTTACGAAAGAGCTTAAAGCGCCATAACATAATTTCACTATTATTAGATACATTGTTTTCATTCAATGCGACTTTCCTTCAACTTAAATTTTCATTTACCGATCGAAAGCTATTAAACACGCCCTTTTTACTCTAACTTCAACATAACATCGATTTTATTGTCATAACATTATTTAAAAAAGTCAAAGATACCTCTTTCTTATTGATCGGATATTTTTAAAACGTATGGCCATTAACTTCGTACGATACAATGGTCTAATGTAGTTCAAGGTCGTATAAACATATGATTCTTGGCTTGCAGCTGTGCTTCTATTGAATACGTGTGCAGTATAGCGTAAGAGACATGACATCAGTCTTCCGTTTCAATGTACTAAATTTTTGATGTGGTTTTTTGGTTATTTAAGAAGCAACATGGATGAGTTTTCTTGTACAGTTTGACGAAATAAGGTTTTTTAGAAATAATTTTTGTTCTCGTTTATGCTTATAGATAGACCCAAGGTGTATTATATGTTTTTGTTTCTAAATTGTTGTAGCTATCATCCCTTAAACGCATGCTTTGTATATCGCGGACACTCTGTATATTCCTTGATCTCGTTTGTGAAAGCTACCTTTAATGGTCGACAGAAACGTATACATTGCGATGTCCTATTATTCCACAATATAGTGTTATCAATGTATAATCGTAAAGGGATAAAATTGATTACGAAAACTAAAGCATTGGATTGTAATCCCTGACTATCATATTTCTGTTTGTAAATGGCTTGACGTGTGTTTCCAACGAAATCGTAACTAAAAAGTATTTACTGGATAAGGCATTATATATAGTTTCTGACTATTTTATATAGCATTTATTTTTTAAATTGTTTTGTACCAGGTATAGTATTGTATAGTGTAGTACTACTAGATTATAGGTATCTTCATTGACAATTGCTCATGTTCCCTTGAACCAGAAGCAAATAAACCATTATTATTATTATTATTAATGACAAAGTAAGCTTTCATTTAGTCCATTGAACTCATTGCATCCAGAACAACTTCAGTTTGGATAAATATTATTCTTTTAGTTGTGTGTGTTAAAAGATCCTTAAGCGGCACTTTAGTTCTATATCACTTGCAGAAATATCATAAAATCGGCGTTTCATTTTATAAATGTATATAAGTATAAATAAGTATTGTTGTTTACTTAATCTAGAATTCAAAATTAATTCCAGTGCTGCCTCCACTGAATGCTCTGTTTTCGGCAAAAATAATGTATTTTTTTACCTTACATATAGGGCCGAGTTTTAAAACAACTGCTACATCCTATTGACCGTATTCGCAAGCATACATTTTGGCAGTTTCTATTATTAATAGTGGCTCACAATCCTATTGAGTTAAACAAGCAGCCTCACGTCTCTTCGATCGGTTTGACTTTTCACTAAACGGAAGACGTGGCTTTCCAGATCAACTACATACAGAATTTTTCTTTTCGTGTTCTGATTCAGCCGGTTTTCCAAAAACTGTTTCAGCTATATTTTTTGAAGAAAAATAATCCTTTTACTCAGACTATCTTTTCCCATGTCTGAGCTTGCAAAATCATCCTTCATCACGATTTTATCCGTAAGGCCCAGCTACCAATTGTAAGTGAAAATCTGAAACAAACAACTTCTGTTAATAAAATTATTTATTAAGAAAATAAATTAACAATTATTAGCGTGGTACTGAGATTGCATTGTATACACTATCGACGCAGACTAAATATCTTACATCACATATTCTAACTGGGATACTATGCATACAAAACGGATATTGTTGAGCTCAAGTAGGTGATGTTCAACATGCCTCATGCATTTTTGATCACATTTAAATCCAGTGGGTTTCTGAGCTTGTAGTTGTTGCTGAGTTGTTTAATATAATTGATGATTTCTATCAATATTTCAAGTCAAAGTTCATCAGTGAATGTGTTTATAATCAGGAATGCGATGGATGGTTCTAATTCTATTGTACTGTACATGATGTATTTAATAAGAAAATTATTTTTTATCCAGTTAACACTTTCAGTACAACGCATTGGAAATTCTCACTTTATTCCAAATTAACTGAAATATGTGATCTGTTCAGTCAATTCAATAAAACCTATAGCTGTACCTACAATGCCGTCAATATTAAAGTGTAGTACACTCGAAAGTTTTAGAAGCAACTCACCGGACAAGCGACGTGGACCTAAAGGCGCACACAAAAACTTTCTACATTTAACTGGATGTTTGTAGTAATAAAGCTATTTGCTTATGAAAATTTGCACGTTCTGCAATATCTCTCGTGGATAGTTCTGCTTTCTATAAGCCAACAATTTTACCCTTTGTTAGTTCCGATGTATACCGGTGATCCATTGCTACACTTCACAGTCACAGGCGAAAATAATGCTCTAAAGTGTATGTATAGACTTTGGTCTCTTCCCTCTATACATATAATTATGCAATTTCTTAATCATATAAATACTTAGAAATAAAGTGACATTGTTGCGATAGCAATTTAACCAAATATATAGGTACATAAAGTGAGATTCAAAATGATTGTCGTAGTAAAGACATTGTCTTCCCGAAAGATGTATCTATACTTCTTACCATTTTAATAAGTGAAGTTACCTACATACGAATTTGATACACTGAATTAAATTTCTTGATATTTTGTGACATTGGCGTTCGTGTTGTAGTTCCTTTTCTCTTATTTGCCACTATCTACGGGCAAGAAATTGACAATCTTTTTGAATCTCACAGTATACATATTTATTTCAAAACATCGCATTAAGAAATTATCAATTTAGGAATATACATATAAATGATCTCTTGCATTAAGACAAGGTGGCGCAAAAGAAATGTCATAATTTGAATTGGCTGCCATTTTTGCAGATGACGCCAAATGAGAATTAGAACAGTTGTCAACGAACTATGGAGCGATGCACACCTCAAGAACGTGCAATTATTGTAACTGCTTATTTGACGAATTTTTATTCTGTTGTTTTAACGCAGGGTGAATTTCATCGTCGTACTCAATGCGGTCGAACAATTAAGCGTTGGGCTGACCGGCTCGTGCAAACTGGGTGCACGATAGATGGTGCAAGAAATGGCTGGCCTCGTAGGGCTCGTTCGAACGAGCACATCAGGATACACAGAAACAGGTATGCATACGTTATTGCGAAGCATTAATTGTAAAATACAAATCCCGCCTACAAAACTAGCGATTTTATCCTTTCTTGAAATAAATTTCAAATGTAATTTCTTTCGCACTGACGTCATGCGCGGCTTTGACGATATTTGGTTTTGAAACAAGCATACCTCTATATGTGTATCCTGCGAGAACATCACTGCTGTTGCCGATGACGTCAGAGAGAATCCACAAACATGAAGGAGACGAAGATGCACACAATTAGACATCAGCAACGTTCTTTGCAACGAATGTTACTGAAAGATTTGAAAATGTTTCCCTACAAAGTGCAAACTCTTCACGAATTCCTATACCTGCTAACCGTCGGACAAGTTTAACTTAAAGCCATACCCTGTTGAACTTGGGGCAAGATGAGAATGATTTCGTATCAAAAATCATAATGAGTGAGGTGGTTATGTTGCCAAGCAAACTTAGCATTTCTGAGGTACAGAGAATCCACATCAAATGCAAGAAGAACCATTGCATCTCCTCGAAGTGACTGCGTTTGGTGCGGCATTTGAAATGAAAAAGTAATTGGCACTTATTTTTTGAAGACGCCAATGGCGCCGTCGTAACCGTAAATGGTGACAGGCATCTGCTAAACGAGTTTTTTGGGTCTTGGTCAATGCTGATTTCAACAGAACGGCGTAACTGCTCATATAACTCGGACAACTATGGACATTTTGAGACACCAGTTTCCAGGTCAAATCATCTTCCGTTTTAGAGATTTCAACTGGCCGTCCAGATCGCCAAATCTAACAGCACCAGACTTCTTTTTTGGGGCTTTTTAAAATCTCGTGTTTACGACAACAAACCACGAACCTTGCAAGTCTTGAAGTCTAATATTAAAGAAGAAATCGCCAATTTGAAGCCAGATATGTTTTGCGAAGAAAAATTCAAACTGCCGTAAAACGAATGCAATTAGGCGCCAATTCGGCAGGTGGCCATCTGAGCGATATAATTTTTTCCAATGAATGTCATCAATTTTACACTTTAAATAAACCTTTTGTGAAAACAGCGCTATTTTTTTCAACTATAACAATATGACGACAAATTCAAATTACGACATTACTTTTGCGCCATAGTAATGTACAGTTGTATTGTAAACCGGCGTTAAAAAAAACCGCTTTGCTGATTTTTTGCGTTACCAAATTGTTCTGGATCTGTCATACGGATTTTTGCGATAAAACATCATGTTCCTTAATTCAAAATAAATAATATTTATACATTTATACAATGATATTGCTTGATTATTGCAACACAATATTCTCCAATACTTAAAAACTCGTTCACAATTTGTCCATAATGTGTCAATTTAATCAAAATCCATTAAATTGCGAAATGATTCAACACATTTTTTACTTGGAAGTTTATAATCGAATTTAAAGTTTCCAACAACTCTTTTTAAACTGAATCCAATAATTTCGTTCTAGAAGCGTGGAATTAAATCAAAGACAACTATCTATTATCAAATTTATTACAAAAGACAGTAGAATAATTAAAATCAACACCAAAAATTATCAGTAGTAATATCCCTAGGACAGTGATAATCACGAAATAATTTTATTGGTTTCCGAGAGCACGTTGCTTGGTACCTTGCTTACCTAAAAAAACGTGCTCGAGGAAACTAATAAAATTATGAGGATTGATCTCTGTCCGTGGGATATTTGGTCAGAAAATTTTTGGCTTTTTAAATTAAGGTTAACATTTATTTATTAAAAGAACAATTATTGAAAGTACAATTTGAGAAACTAAATGAGCTTGCAGAAGTTGCTGAATTTGTTTCCAATTTATCTATATTTTCACTATTTAGTTCTCCAAATCGTGACATTTCGAAAATTAAATTTGAAACTGTCAAGTTTTACATAAGCAGTGATATGACATTAAGTCAGGTGACAGCCGGGGTGTTATCGCTAGTGATAACATTCCGGGGAAGTTATCAGTATAATCAAATGTTGATTGGATATCCTGATACATGTGACATAAAAGGATTAATTTTGATTGGTCGAAAATTGAATCCAAAAATTTGCAATGAAATATGTAATAAGAAATATTAGAAATATTATTGTCTTTGTAGCGCTATCTATTTTACGAATACTAAACCATATACATATGTTTCTCTGGTTTCTAATTACATACTAATTTTCGTTTTTATAGATACATTCGTACTCGCTTTATTTTACAACTTTCTATAAACTATTCTATTATAAATAAGTAACAATAACACTAATTAATAAAACACTTATTAATATTAAATTACTCTTGCAAATTTCATATATACAATAGTTACAGTTTATTTTCATATATTTTAAGGGCCATAACAATTATAGTTACAATAACTCTCTTTCGATTATAGTCATACATTTGTCCACATTTGCCTTTAAGATTTTGCTCAAACAATATTCATTTCTTTTTAGAATCTCATTGTTAAACCGCTGTTAAATGCAGATCTGAACAAGGTCTATAATGGTGATGACAATTTAATAAAATAAACCTCAAAATCGCATTCTTTTTAGTTGATACATTTTAGAAGCCGGTATTATACCATTACCGCCAATTACCGCCTTTCGGCGCCGGGGAATAACACGGTGACTTGGTCGGTGACCAAACTAAAATGCGAAATTTTCACGACAGTAATTTATACTTTGGACCACTTTTATTACAAACTAAAAATTATAGAAACGATTTTTGCTCGTAGACAATTGTATACCTATTATACTTACTATAATAAGATTAGTTGATTAGTTAACATGACTGAATTATTAAGTATGTGGTAGCATTGAGTTGAACACATGTTGAAACTTATCCAATATTCCGGTTATTTTAAATTTCTCGGTACACATTGTATTAGAGCACATTCAAAATGAAATTACTACTTTATAATCGTTAATACTTGGTTATGGGCTTATTTGCGTTGAAGCATCGGGCTTATAAAATTTTAAGTTTTAATAAATTTGATAAGTTCGGGTAATATCAAAATAACGAACCTAATCGTGTTTAAACAGATTCTTGATTTTTGACATTTCAAACAATTTTGGGATTTACGTAAGAAATGGATTTTGATTTAGATAATGACAGTTTTCTGGAAGAAGATTATTACACTGCTTTGAATGTTCCTAAAAATGTACGTACATTTACATTTCTTCTAACTAAAATAATTATACCATTTCATAACCTCAATTTAGATACTTTTGTATTCATGTATAGGCTACAAAAGAAGAAATTAACAATTCCTATAGACGCTTAAGTCGACTTTACCATCCAGATAAACATGTTGACCCCAAACAAAAGGAAAAAGCGGAAATTATATTCAATAAGGTTAAAACTGCATATGAAAGTAAGAACATTAATAGCTTTACGACTTTATCTGCTAATTAATATTTTGTAGTATTATCTGATCCCCATCGACGGGCAATATATGATAGTTTAGGTGTAAAAGGATTGGAAACAGAAGGATGGGAAATTGTACAAAGGACACGTACACCGGCGGAAATTCGGGCTGAATATGAACAATTAGCAGAAGAAAGAGCCGAGAGAAAAAAACAACAACAAACCAATCCACATGGTGCTATTACTGTAAATATCAATGCTACAGACTTATTCAATCCATACGATGATCTTGCACTAGATGACTTGGATATGTAAAGTTGAAATCATTTTTATTTCTATGTTACTTACCTAATATATTGATGTGTTAGTTTAAGCGATTCTGTAGTACCAAATATTGAAGTTTCTGGTATGAGTTTCAATCAATCTGTAGAATTTCCATTAACACAGAAGGATACATGTACATTGTCTGGCCAGCTCCACACACAAAATGGTACAGGAACCGGTGGTATAAATTTAAGTTGGCGCCATATATACTCACATAAAAGTTGGGGTGAAGTAGAAGTTGTTGCAGGTAAATTAATTAAATTAAAATATTAAAAATGTTATTGGACAATTACATACATATTATACAATTCCTTTTGAAAATATGGAGATTTATCTTTTCTTTTGTTTTCTGGCGGCTGCAGTTTTATGTACTAAGTTCAATATAATATTGCACTGGCAATTTTCTTTTTTATATTTCTCTTTTTCTGCATTTAAACAGGCAATTAGTAAAACTGAAACATAGTGAAGTAGTCAGTAGAAAGATGCTGAACTGAAATAAAGAAGAAATAGTGATATTTGCTCATGGATAATTATTATATTTCACTGAAGGTGCAAACCTATGGCATTTTCCAAATTTTAAAATAAATTTACCTTGATAGCAAGCAAATCTGTGAAGAGCAAATGCAACTCAACAAAAACCAATATTATATACAAATAACAGGAGATGGTGACTATACAACATCATCTCACTTGATCGAAGTAGTTTTTAGATAATCATAAAATCTACAACTATATTAGTACGTACAATATGTGAAATTGTAAAGATAGTTTACTTCAATGATGTAAAGTAGAATTTAGTTACATTTTTCTTGTATCAGCATAAATGTGGTATGAAAAAGGAAAATATGTACTGGAAATTACGAATTTACTCCGATTTACAATACCAAAACACAATGAAAATAACAACACAAAGATAATTGTGACTGAAGTAAGTGAAGATGGAAAAATGTATTTCTGCCATTAACATTTAATGTACATAAATCGAAATGATATTCCATGTTTTTATCTCATGTTTTGGAAATCATGATTCTTTTATAACGAAGCGTTAAACGACAGGGTACTGGAAGCACTAGTCTGTGCTGTGCAAGTGTGTAATTTAAGGAGAGGTATAGGTCTTGCAATCCAAGGATATTTCAAATATACATATGTATGACAAATTCTAAGCATATACAAATAAATTATTTGCTATTCTTCAGTAAATTGACATGTACATTAATTTTTCTTATAGGCAATGGCCCAGCTTTGTCTTTGAAAGCATTTAGGACACTTAATAAAAGGTTTTTTTGGAATGGTGGCACCATATTACAATTTACACCACAGGGTATTAGGCCTGGAATTATGTCTAGTAGGTATAATTGACTGCTGTTGTTCTGTTGAGCAATGTCTTCAATTAATACAAGAAGTGATTATTTGATATAATTTATCATATGCGTATTTATTTCAGCACTAGCAATGCAAATCGATAAGCATTCTGTAGGATATTTAACATACCATGGAGGGATTAGATCTATGGTTTCTACATCAATTATTAGAGATACAGGTACGTTAAGTTTGTTAGTATTGTGATGTAAAATGTGTCACACATTCATTTTTCTTTTGTTTCTTTAATCAGTAACTCCAACAATCATGAAGGTTTATCATATGATTCATTGCTTTCTAATTCTAGATGAGGCACGCCACATATTTAAACGCTCATATGAGCGCTTTTGAAACATAAATGTGTGTTGTATATAATCATGTCGCATATTTTTTCTTTTGATTGGTAGTATGCATTGTGGTTTTTATTATCTATAAACGCAAATAATTTTCTGAAAGAGTTTTATATTAATCTGTTATCTAAATGGCTTTTAGAGTTTGCCCAATACAACTTTTCTATCCAAGTCGGTCTCCCTCATTCTTATATCTCGATGAGTTATACAAAGAAACTTTTAAATCAAGAATTGAAATTACGCTTCGCCATAAAGTAAGTAAATCTGTTTATGAAATATGTTTGTTTAATTAAATTATGATTACAGAGGTGGCACATTTGGTGGAGTATTTGAATATGGTATAGAAAAGAGAGTTTCGAAACATAGTAATGTTTCGGCTGCAGTAGCTGTTGGTATGCCAACAGGAGTAAAGTTAAAAATTAGGTAAGATTTATCTTTCTTTTATGTATAACTTATATTTATCATTTTAAAATAATAGCACTAAAGAAGACATATAATTAGAACACTTGGATCTACAAAATAACTTTATACATACAGCACTTTATATAATATCTGTGTTATTAAACCCTCAAATTCTTATCCGTTTCGTAATTTATGTACAGCTTGTCAAATGTAGCTATGCCGGTGAAGGTCAGTTGCGTAGTGTGCAGGCATCGCCGAAAGGAAGGGAACACAGTCGTCTGTTGTCTGGTAGATTTCCCTCTCACTCACTTGTTTGCGCATTTCACCGGCACAGCTATATTTGAGAGCTGTATATGTAATTATTTCCTGTAAAGAAAAGAATCAGTTTATATAATATACAAACTAAGATATGGATTAATAAAATGAAAGTATTTTCATGGGTTAACTGAACTGAAAAGATACAGGATGTATTTCCATTTAAGATACACTCATTTGAAGTTATCTACGTATTAGAAATGATTACTTCCTATATGTAGCCGACCTGATAATTCTGTGACTACTCTAATTAAATGTATATCAGTTGACCTTGTTTTAAGAAGAATTTTATTTTCAGTGTGTCGTTTAAAATTTATTGGCATATAAAAGTATTAAACTAATTTCATCGGCACGTTATTTACAATCTTCTTTTTGTAACCGTGAACTAATTTACTAACTTAATTAATAGATTAACGAGAGCGAATCAAGTTTATTCCTTTCCGATACATTTATGCGAAGAAATACTTCCTGCTCCGATTTTCTATGCCACAATTGTACCTGTTGTTGTCTACGTAATAGTAAAAAAAGGTTTTGTTGAACCTTTTCTGAAAGAACAGCGTGCGAAGGAAGTAGAAAAACAGAAGCAAACGAATAAAACGAAACTATTACAAAAGAAAAAAGAAGCCCAAGCTGCTATCGACTTAATGAATGCAACCTATACTAGAATAATAGAAGAAGAGGAAGCTAAAAAGGGCTTAGTTATTGTTAAAGCCTTATATGGAAAATTAATATCAGGTATTCTATAAATTGTATCGATAGAGTTAAAGATTGAATAATAGTAATGCTTGTTATAAATTTTTAGCGTCGGGTGATACACAATCTGACGAAAGTAATGATGAAGTTCTCGAAGTTACTGTGCCCTTGCAATGTTTGGTCAAAGACAGTAAATTAGTCCTTCATGAATCGTCAAAGGTACTATATTTTATGACAGCCACTATATCATTTAAAAAAAATTAGACTGCATAGGATCGTCAAATTTCATTATACGTGAGTGTGCCACATGTATTCTGAGAGAATTTCGGCGGCAAGTTCTTTAAAATTTTCTGTTTTTGAAAATTTTTGGATTATAGTAGTCTTGTAACATGAGCAATGTTATCCAAATCTGTATTTTTATCTTCTTTTTTTGTGGGCTTTTATGACTTTTATATCGGTAAAGGTCTCCTAGATGAATAAACTATTCTTATTATTATTATTATTACAGTAATATATGTTTCAGAGCCAGTTACCGGGCTTCTTTGATCCTGCAGTTGGCGAAGACAAATCTTTATTAGTTGTTTATAATTATAGGCAACAACTACATGAGGTTACCATAAGAGATTTGGAAGCACTAAGAATACCAAAAAACTGTAAGTATTGGAGTAACGCATTGGTTATTAATTCAATATTCTACGTTTCAGCACATAAATGCCCAAATACAACGTAGCACATGCTTGAAAAAACGGATAGTGAAAGGATTCATTTCTGAATTCCTAGTTATTTTAGCCTCCGCTACACAGTGTTAATTCGCTGAAGGATTTTTGTTAGTATTTTTTTGTATATACGGTTGTCAAGATTTATTGTTAATAAATTCGACCCTCGACCAATATGTTCTTCTTATTCTTCTTATTGTATGGTAGCTGTGTTTAATCTATCAGAGCGCTAAGACACTGTGTACACTTCAATATAATAATAATACTAATAATATATATTTTTCCAACAGGTTACACCCAATTACAGGAAAACAAAGTATATGTGCACGACAGCAAAAGAATAAATAGAATAAATAAATAATATGACAGTTCAGATAGTGGTTTTTAGTAGCCAGCCAACCAACGTGATTAGCGCATGAAAATGTCTGAAGTATCGAAAATTGACAGTCGCGCGGTTATCAAATTTTTAACAAAGAAGGGTATACACCTAACCACAATAAAAAACCTTTAGACGGCGTTTACAGTGATTCGGTATATTTAACTGTAAAAAAGTTTCTGTTTGAGACAAGAATTCATGCAAGATGCTGAACGATAGGGAAGTTCGCCGTTTGAAAGTGAACGAATTACCAGGGAAAACCAACATTTCCGAAAGAAGTATTCCTCGTGACCATCTGGGTGGTTTGTTTGTCCTAATTAAGAGTGGAAAAACGTTTTGCATTACCAGAGAGGCGACATTTCTAATCACACGTTACATGTTTAGCGTGACAAATCATTGTGTATAATTTTTATAACGACGATACTCTAAATATAACAGTTTTGATATTTTCTTACCAGAACTATCCTGTACATAAACTAAATAGGAAATAAAAGCAGTGAAAAATCTCTTCAACTGCGCATCGTCTAACAGGTACTCCGACCATTACGAATCTTACTTTGAAACAAAAAACAATTCAACTTTGTGATGATTCATTATTTAGCTAATATTTTGTAATAGGCTGAGATTATGCTCACAAAAATGTTTTTAAGCAATACAAGTAAATTCCGGTAGTTCGCCAAACACCACAACTGTTGAATCAATTCGGAACACGTGTTTCGACGATGCGTGGATCGGCCGAATACAGAATGAGCGAAAATGTTGTTAAACATCTTATTCAAATTATCTTGGTTTAAATATGTGTGGTCTACGATTGTAGACCGCGCGACTACTCAAGGGAAAACTAACGTTAAATAACATCTCTTCTACAAAGTATTTACAACAGCCCATTCATGGCTAAGACTAACCCCTGAATCGCTGTTAGCTATATTGGACCTTACGAAGGGTTTTGAAGAGAATCGAGTTTTCTAGAATAGCTGGTTCTCGATTCATTAAATTTTCATATTAAGTTATATACAGACTTTCGTATGTTTTGTGTTCCCGCGGCAAATTAATCGCTTTTACTAATTTGAGATTATCTTTCTCGATATGGTGTCCGTTCCTAATAAGGTGTTGTGCTACTGCGGAGATGGTATTCTTCCAAAACGAAAATTGCCTTCATGCCCTTTATATCTGGTTTTGATTGAACTTGTTTGTCCAATATAAACTTATTGATCACAATCCATACATGCAATTTTGTAAGGTCAAGACTTTTGTTTCATTTTTACCTTGTCTTTGGGATTGTTAAAATTGTTGAAATTAGTAAAGACGATTAACTCGCCACGGGAACTCGATGCCTAGGTAAGCGTGTATATAAGTAAACACAAGAATTTAATGAATCAAAAGCCTGCATTAAACAAGTTCATGTACCTCCCAGTAAACAAAATTGAAATATGGCGCAATTTTTTTAGCAACTTCAAAATAAACATAAAAATAACTATCCGTCTGTATAAATTTGTGGTAATTTCATGCTTCAACGTTGAACTTACTAACAATAACTGCGTGACAATTAAATTTTGTTTTACTGGGTTGAAATCATATTTTCAACCAATGGCAGGCAACATTTCTTATACAATTATAGTGAAATTAGCGAATATGAAAGTTCAATTTTAAATATAACAAAATGTGGTTCCCGGTATAAGATATGAACATTTATTTTCAGATTTTTAGGCAATACAAGTTTTACCCTCCCCAAGGCAATTTTTCTATCATATCAAAACTGTATCAATCATAACAGAATGCGCCCATTATAACCCAATGTTACCGATAGAACAATCTCCCTAAAATTTCCCTAAATTCAGTTGAATGATGTTTGTTTTGATCATGTTTTGACAAAAAAAATGACAATTTGATATTGACGTAACCCATACCCTGTTAACCTAATCTAATGTTTACTTATAAAATTTTTTTAGTGCTTTAAAATTGCAAACTGTGATGAAGTTATAATTTATTTTTCATTGTAACGAGAAATATGTCTCTTTACACACTGATGAAATGGTAAATTAAACAAAATTTTTGCCTTATTTGACTTTAAAAAATTTTTTTTTTGTAGGAAATTAATCCAAAGTTCCATAACATGCATATGTCAACGCAACTTAACAACAACTGAAGTGTCGACAGCTTTACGACCATTTTATTTTTCTGTTCATCCAGATTTGTTTGGGCAGCATCCTCAACAACGTGTATATTTCTGTTTTACTCGATTCATTTTATAACTAACTGTAATCTGTATTTCAGACAACTAATGAAAACTCTTTGAAGCAACTTAGCTCATATATTGAAAATATTCAAAATAGACGTTTTCCGGCACCATGTACTCTACAATTCTATATAAGACCTAAGCTACAACAAAATGATCTTTTTAAATTAGTAAAAGTAACTCTTAGTGATAATGATATAAGGAAAACAGTGTTGGCATTGTTGAAATGTTGTGATTTGCCTACAGAGTATGTCGAGAAAATTCCAAAACAGAGAAAGCACATAAATGTTTTTGAAATTAATTATAAGAATATTAGTAAATTGGATCCTATTTTCGGACCAATAGTGATGCAATCTATAATAAAAGAAGAACGAGAAAATGAATCATTAATTGATTGGTTGAAAGATAATTATTTAATGGCCATTGAAAAGTCTAATATAAATAGGCCTATTAGACAAGATGTAGAAAAATTGAAAAAGATTGTGATTGAAAAAGTTGGTGTATCAAAAATAATTTGGGATTGTGGATGGAATGAAATGCATTTTAGAGGATGTTTACAAAGTTTTATAGCTCTAGCAGAACAAAATCCAGAACCAATGCATATTTTGAAAGGTATACAAACAGCTTCAACTGACTCCCCTCTTTTTCAGCACCAACAGTATTCTCTATTTTTTTGCACTAGCTCAACTGTTTTGTTTAATTCTTATGCGTTATATTTTTCATCCCTAAGTTATTTTCTTATCCTATTTCTCATTCTCGTTGCTTTAATAACGAAAATTTTCATTTCATATCTTAGTTGTAAATCTCCTGTTAATAATTGCCACTCTGTCATTTCTCTCTGTTTTCCTTATTTCTGTTTTTTCTTTTGTTAAGGAAAAACATTGTACACTGTACTGTTTGTCTTCAGTTGTACCCATTTTACTGTTTCTGCTTCATTATATTTTACAGTCTACTTTAATCAGTTTTCTTGTTTTTCTATCACTGGGTTGAGGCAGTATCTATATGTGATAATAAGCCGCTTGGTAATTTCTTTCCTATAAGAACAAAATTTGCTCTTGTCTTCTTTATTGATACAGATATTAAGACACCTGCTGCTGGTATAAAACCGACTAAAAAAGATTGAACATTTATAACAAGTACTTTTGATGTACCACTTCTTTTTTAATACCATCCATATATGTACGTACAATATTTTTACAGAAGATTAAACTACTGTATTTATTAATTTATTGGATTAATTTATTTAGAGAAATATTGTATTAATATAAATAATCATGTTCTTGTAATTCAATTATTGCTTGTTATTAAAAATACTTTTAGGTAGAGTCCTTGTGTTTGCTCCTTTTACTGGTGTAAGTTTGGATGGACATATAATGCTTTATACAGGGGAAGTTAGGCATAATTGGCTTGATGTAATTAATGTTGTACCACATTTTTCAGTTGTGTTTAGTGGTTTGTTTTTTTTTCAGTTGATTAAAAATGTACGTAAATATGACGAAGTTTTACTTAGAATCCCAGGATTTGAGAAGACAGTATCTCAGGTTCTTAGAGATATTAAAGTCCAACGTAGGTATGTTTATTTGATTTATGAATTGCTATGAAATGCCAAATCCTTGTTGTCACTGTTTGTTTGCAGGAAGTTCATGCCTAAAATATTAGCTGGAGAATATGAGAGACAGTTGCAACAGCTAACTACAAGTTTAAGTGATTATCACGGTTTGAGAGGCTATCCAAAACATTGGCCAAAATCTTTGTCTAATTTTGAAATCGTAGTGGAAACGTAAGTAAAGAAGGTAATGCTTCAGGGAATTATTAATGCATCACACTTTAAACATAGCTTTGGTGGATCAACATTGATCCAGTGTTGCACTCTAGAAATCTAGTAAGTCAATCTTGTAAAAAATATCTCACAGGCTAATTCTATTGCCTCTTAATTAATGAATTAATCAGTGTATGTACTGTACATAATACATCAATTAAAATGTCATATCGTTTGTTCAGAGTTTATATTTCTATTTATCTAGATTTTCTTAAAACATTAGGAGAAGATTGAAGATTCTTTCATTAAAAGAATGGGTATCATCTAGAATGATCCCCTGGATCCCTTCTAATTTTAGTTATCAGGTGACACATCATCTAATTTTATTATTTTGCGGAGCACGAATCGGCAAATATGATTGTTTCTTGGCTGGTAAGATCTACGAAACTAACCCGTTTAGATTTATGCATATGAAGATAACTGAAAAGTGAAACCGATGGGCAATAAACAAATAAAGTAGGTATATCTGCTTTTATAAAGAACGCCCAGACACTTCGAAAGAACTGCTATCGTGCGTCAAGAAAATTTCAAAATTCATTAAAGTCAGTCGCAAAATTCTCGACAATCAATGTTTCACTGCTACTACTTGCAAGGGGAACACCCAGACTATCCCCTGAGTACCCAGGTACGAAGTTTTATACTACCGCGCCCTAATTTCTGAGAAAAATCAACGTTGTTGATCGCGTTCTTTTTATACCGTTAACATTGGTTATAATTTTATTAATAAATAAAATTGAAGTAAATCTGCGGTATGACGTCAATTTTGAATATCACAAACAAATAGTACAATGAAATTACTTCATATCCCGTATCAATTTCTTGGCTCGCTACGCCAGACAACGATAAAGTCGACGAGCACCAGGCCCATTTTACAAACGACAGCTTTGCAGGCGCACATTTCGTTGACAATCAAAAAAGGTTTCCTTTACTAATAATTTTCGCAAAACCACGCGTATTTAATTATTTGAACGAAAACAGAAGCGAAAAATATAATTTATGAATAATTTGCATTTAATATATTTGTTTATATTGTGCGCAATGACTAGGGTTGTAGGCGTAGATCCAGTCCACAGCGCTACGCATGCTTGCTTATATGGAGACCAACATTAAAGGTAGAAAAAGAATGGGCACAACAACGTTGATTTTTTTTAGAAACTTGGGCGGGTTAGGATAAAAGCTCGTACTCAGGGAAGGCCCCTCTTTAACATAGTTGAGATTCATCAAGATCCGTGTCGGACAACCCTGGTGTTTCCCTTGCTAGAGCTACATTGAAACAAGGTATCTCTGTAACCAATATATATTGAATATATATTATGTGGAATTGTTTATTTGGATTAGTCACTTACAATTTTTACTATTCCTTCTGAAATATGTATACTATAAATAAATATATACTATATAATGAGGTGTAGAAGTTTTAAGTAAACTTATCAACTTAATAGAAAGTAGTTAAGCCACCACACCACAGTGCCAAAATGCTTCCTGGAAAAGATAGCGAATGTTTAGATCACTTTTAATGTTGACAGAATTTGTTAACATCGGTGTTACAACCCTTTAACCGCTTGAGTTGTGTAAATTGGTATATGTACATTCGCTTATTCAAACTGGTGTCAACGAG
>SMLS01060207.1:0-13478 GCA_004785975.1 Popillia japonica
ATTAATCATTCTATTGTCATATTATCAAGAGAGTCAAATGCAAAAAGGGGCATACAATAGTACAGTAATTTCAATAGCCTGATATAAGTCATCTAATCTAATTAGGAGATTAACCTTCCTACTTTGGATTGTGTTATTGATTCTAGATCGTGTTTTATAAATGGTTTTGATTATTTTAGTTATCTAGTAGCGTTAGTTTATTGAGTTCTTACTAAAATGTGACGTGCTAATATGACATATAGTACTGCTGGATCCAAACAGAATGTCTTGATACTTGATACTTTTTCTTCAATTTTTCTTTATCGTTCCTTTCTCATTTGTCAAAAATACGAAAATGAAGTGTATGATTTTATCGGCCCTTTTCGCCTTCTGCAGTCTTGGATTGCCTTTGTGCTTCCATTCCATGCATACGTAATGAACGCAATAAAAAAACCTACTCTCGTCACATGTAAAATTATTTTAAAAAAACGGTGGATTATGTTGTAGTTTCCTTTTTCATTGATGTTAAATATTAACTCCATTGACTCGATTGTTCATAGGCCTTCATTTTCGTTGCTCTTTCCGATACCCTGAATCTTAACCAATAATTTTGTCAGTGGACTTATTAAGACAAATTAACAATAGTTGAGCATCAGGAGCATTTTATAAACGACAGAGCTGTTATTTCCTCTACTAACAATTGATACGGAATGAACTAATTTCATTATACCTACTATTCGATTGTGAAATTAAAAATACACGTCATAACGTAGATTTGCTTCGAATTTATTTATTAATAAAATTACAACGGCGAGAAATATCATTTATGAGAAATCTGCATGAAATATAATTGTTAATATTGTGCAAAATAAGATTGAAAAAAAACGACCAGGGTCGTATGCGTGGTTCCAATCTACTGCGCTACGCAGGCTTCGTTGTACGAAACCTAACATCAACGGTAAGTATAAAAAAACGGACAAAACAACGTTGATTTTTCTCAAAAAACTTGGGCGCGTTGTGACAACACTGGGGCCTGATTCTCGAATCTCGAATGATATTTGTCGCGTACGTCAAATGTCGCACGAAATTGTCGAATGACCTCTCTCCTCTCTATGCTTGAATACTCATCGACATTAAGACGATCGCTCGAAATAATTGTCGATTGGTAACTATCGGCAACACCGCTTTAGTCGATATAAATGTGCATCTACTATATCGATACATAAAATTTAGTTCATATTATATTATCATAGTGGCTGCCGGTGGTTGCATAGTTGTTAAATTGTTGACGTCAAGATATCCTCGAATTTATATCTTATTTTTTTTTGCGTGTACTAATGATTTATAATATAACGGATAAAAAGAAATCCTATTGCAGTAATGAACAACAAAATATGCTCATAGAGTTATTAGAAAACGAATGTAGTTACGTCTACCATTTACTACAGCTGTTTCTTGATGTTCTAAGGTTTCTATTTCAGCAAGCATGACTTTTTTTTACTTAGAATACCGGAATCACTTGTATGTATATACCTACTGCATCAACTTTTTATAATGTGTTATCCAGATAGTTTTTCCACTTGTTAGGTCAATGATAACACTGCATTCGAACAAAAGTCAAATTTAAGTAGTAGTAAACCTTTACAATATATATAATCTGGTTTTCGTAACAACTTCTTCAGTGGAATAAAATTGACATTTATTTCGTGTCAAATTATAAATAAATAACTAGCCAGCCTATCAACAAAATTATCTACAGACAAAGAAATTCAGTGATATATAGGATTATGTTTACAATATAGTGGACAATTTAAGATATTTTGAAATGTAAATTTATAATCATAACGCTAATGCTCCTTATATCAATGTATTTTTTGTCAAGCTCTAACAATTCTGTTCAAGGACTATAAAAACATGACAAAAGACCTAGTCAAGAGCTTAATTTTATAAAATTCAATAACAAGTGGAAAAACTATCTGGATAATAAGATAAGTTAAAAGCCCATAAAAATATATATAATAATTTACTATATACGCCACCAAGTGTAGCGAGTAGTATGTACTATGATGTCGCACAAGATTTTGTATGTCGAGTGGTTGTTACCCACTCGCTGCAATCTCTACTAAAAATTGTAGCACACGACATTCAAGAATACGACTACGCACATTTCATTCGACAGTTGACGTGTGTCGCATGCGACATTCATCATTCGAGATTCGAGAATCGGGCCCCTGGTGTTCCCCTTGTTAGATTCTGGTAACATACCTTTTTAGTTAAACATAGCGCACCACTTACTTCAAACTTTTTTGCGTATCTGGTTTTCATCATGTTAGTTACGTCATTCTTTTATTTTTCTTAAAAATTATCTTTCCTGTCGTTACAAATTCTTCTTATTCGTCAAAACCTGCTTGCTTTGCGAAAGTTTTAACTTCTAATCTTCTGTTTTATATTATGTGCAGCTCTGCTTTTTTTAATTTAAATAAATACCCCTTTCTTGTGCTAAATTTAGCACTCTTGATGCAATCAAGATTCTGCTTTCTCAGAAAATCGTAGAGAAATAAGTTTGCCTGCGGTAAGCAAGCCTCTCATTTTCTGAAAAATTAAGAAGATCGAGAAAAACAAACTATGACGTGTAGGAAGTTGGCTCCCCTTTTCGAAAATGGATTTTTGTTAATTGTCCAGGCTGTTCTAGGGTTTCTCTAGATTGTGTCAAACATTTGATATTTTGGAACAATATAGACCAAGTCCGGAACCACCTACATAGACCAACTTTTAAAATTATGATTTTCAAAAATGGAGAGCTAGGAGCTAGTGAAAATTGCTTTTTCACAATTTTTTCATAAAGAGTTGACAGAAAGATGAAAATAACGTTTAGAATAATCTGGGATAACTTTTAGGATTATAATTTTCGAAAAAAAGGAGAGAGGGATGGGGAGGGGAAGGAAGGGGCTGGTTAAACATGAAACCTTATTTTGCAAAATTTTCGAATAATGTAGAATAAATGTAGAACATCTTGAAACAACATTAAAAATTTCAAATAAAGGGGCAAACTACGTGGGCGATAAGTTCAGTGATTCATTTTTGGCAAATGTGCTAGATTTTAATTCCAGACTTGTTCTTTTGCAAGAAAATCGTAATTTTTTTTGAGCTCCAAACTAGTTTGTCTGTGCAGATAAAGCAGAACTTTTTTTAATATAATTTTGTACAAACAGCATAATAATACAAATTCTCAAACAATAAATTAATTAAGTACCACCATACAACAAATATTATTTTTCAGATTTATCACAATACAAAGGAATACGTTGTAAGACCAGTTCTGAAACGAGCAGATTCAGTCAAAGAATTTGGAAATTCAGTTCTCGCAAGTAAATACACCGTTTACGCTGCGGATAAATTGGATGGGGCCTTGGATTTGGCTGATAAGTACGTTGATAAATATTTGCCAGACGATTCTCATGTAAAAGACGGTGAGTACTATCGAACTTTATTATTATTTAGAACCACAATTCATAATGAAAGGAGTACTTCATCATACATAGCGGCATCTGGATTTGTGGAATATGTTATCACTAATAGGCGATTGACAATTGAAACCTTGAGCGTGTTTATCGGTAGAAAAAGTGCGCAAGAATGTGCGACATTTATTTCAAGTAGCATCAAAGCCGCGGCTGGATAAATTTATTGTATACAGGGTGTTTCAGCTAATTGGTTTATTAAAAGTTTATGATGTTCTATTTCATGTATATTACGTCCCAAAACGCTTACTGCCGTGAATTTGAAAAATATTGTTGGTGAAAATATGTAACGTTTGAGAGAATTAGTGATTTCAGTATCTATGTTTTTTTCTAGAATATAGAAACGATTCGAACAGTAGCTGTAATCAGATGTGATTGAATTATATCTGAGTATATCAGTAATCATAAATGAATTAACTTCCGCTGGACCATGCTATCGTTAAAACAGATAACTTTATCTTATAATGCATTCATATAGGAGTAGAAAATATAGGTCGTATGCAATTTATTATATCAAAGGTTTGAAACCGGCTAATTGTCTGGACAATGGTTTATTTATTAGTATACAAAAAGTAGCATAACAATATTATTTCTGAACATAGGTTTTCACGACCGTTCCTTACTAGATTTGAATCTTCCGGGTTGTGTTTTCGGGAATGTTTCTAAAGGTTAATAGTGGTGTATTCTGTTTGTCGTTATATATTTTATTTCTGCTTGGTTTCACTGATTCATGATCGCTACAGTTCGATAGGTCGTTTCAGTGTTGTGGTTACGCCGAAGATGTCACAAGTTAGTCACTAAATTTTCGAGCGTTTATATTTATCTTTTCGGTTGAAGTTATTAAAATTTTTCCAAAAATTTCCACTGGTTTTCATATTAATTTTGGACGGTTTCATGAAGTGGTGACCTTCGTTTTGAAGTGACTGTTGGTCTACTGTCGATCTTTTAGCATATATGCGTTGAATATCTTGACGGTGTTAAGTATTCACTGGAGAAAGCATTCAAGTTTGTGTGACAGGTGTAGGTATATTGCATGTGTGTCTCAATTTCATATTAAGGCCATTAATCATTAAATTGCAGTTTGGTAACAGCTGGGTCAACCATACTATGTAGACTTCTGATGTAGGTTACTAAAATAAACTAAGTAGAGATCTATCTAGTCAGTTTGAACGAAAAACTAAAGAAAACCATGAAGTATTCAGTTATCGTGGAAGAAGGGCAAACATATCTACTTATTTTGAAAAGTCGACCACCACCATAACTCTGGTTATCAAAGATCCAAAAAGAAGGAAACCCTCTGACATTGACGGCCAGCATTTGGTCGCCTACTTAAGAATTGGCAAATTACGTTACTAAACAACTGCAGCAGTACACTGGACAAATGAAGAGCTATGCGAAAAATTATAATGGGCTTTTTTTCACTGGACTTTTTCCTTGTTTTTAGTCAGGAAAAATGTGTCAACGCACCATCAGAGATTGAGATCCGTCACCGCTGTGTGGAGCTTGCTCTCACTAGAAAACCCAACTATGTCAGGTGTAGAATCCATCCTGGAAACGCTGGTCGCATTACTTCAGGATGGCATCTCATAGCTAGCATCTTCTTGACGAAAGTGGCCGATCTTCTGCCAGTAGTCGTTCCCTGACAGCATTGTTAGCACGGCGTTGTCCGGCGATAAGAGTCCACCTCTTGTTGTAGCGCTGCTCTGTAGACGCTCCACCTTTCACACCCGAAGAAAGTGTGGTGAGCGACGTCTTCTGTAGAATCTTGATATTGGCACGTTGCCTCCTCTACTTTACCAATTCTTGCCAGATATGTGTGTGAATACACGCGTCCACCGAGAAACTGCGTGAGATAGTAGTTTACCTCCCCGTGTTGTCGATCTACCCATCCATCCATCCATCCATCCATCCATCCATCGTGCTCACGTCTCGTTCTGCTAACGCTCTTGCGAGCTTGGTCGGGTGAGCACTCTAGCATCCGCTCTTGCTTGTCTTGGGCCGACCTGCCCTCGGGTCTCGTAGACTCTCTTCTTTTCCTGGGCCAGCAAGTCTATCGGAGTTACTCCTGCAGTCACTAGCACCGCCGATTCAGAATCCGCACGATAAGAGCTGGCGATTCTGAGAGCTCCACGTCGCTGTAGTGAAGCCATTCGCTTCCTGTACTTGTTCGGTCGTAATGCGTCTGCCCAAATATCACTTTCATACAGTATGGAATGGGTGCCGGTCATCAGAAGCCGGCGTTCACTTGCCGTCAGTCTTCCTACGTTTGCCATAAGTCGGCTCAAGGTCGTCGTTCCCTTAACAGCCTTGTACGATAACTGGATCTGTTCCCAGAAAGTCATCTTGCTGTTTAGCCGCAGTCCGACATACTTCACCGAACTGTTGGTAGATATAACTTGCGTATCTATCGTCATCTCGATCCCTATAGGGGTTCTTCTTCTGGTCGGTAGAACGATCTCGGGCTGTTCTGGTACCAATGCCAGGTTCGTCCATCCATCTAATGACTCTTCTCATCACCTGGTTGAGTATTCTATCAGATACGCATCTTGCGGCAGCTCCATTCGGAGGATCTCGTCGTAAGACATTGGAGGTTGTGACTGTGTGGAAATTGTGACTAAAAAATTAGGAAAACATTTGATGCAACTTCCAAAACCTTTTCAAATTTTTTTCAATTTTGTTTGAAATGCATAAAAAAGGGAGCAGTTGTGGAAGGGTTTGCCTCAACGTCCGAATGATGCTATGAATGATTAATGAGGAAGTACACACGGTATTTTTTAAACTTCCAATAATTAGTTGGTCGCTTTTCAAGAAATATGTTCCTAAATGCTTCCGAGAATCGCTTATCTCTCATTAATTGTTCTATGTAGTGCTAGTTATTTATTAATTAGTGAATCATTTGATGTTTTAGTTAATAAAAGGGCTATTTTTAGAAAAGAATTTGAACGGTATCAGGTGTTGAGATAGCACGCTTTTGTGTGTGTTTTTTGTTACAATTATAAATATGTTTTAAATTAAATACAACTACAATATTTGCAACTATAATGCAAGCATTTATGAGTTTAGTTTTTCACAACAGCTACAATGTCTTTTGTGTAAAATAAACATTTAGCATATTAATCATATAATTTTCAGCTACAGATGACGTGGATCATAAAGACACATCTGAGCCACCGAACAAAACTATCCAAACAATACAACATATGGACCGTTTCTCTCGTAAATTACAACGCAGATTGACTAAGCTCACCCTCGCCGAAGCCAAAGCTCTAAAAGAACATAGCGTCGAAGCAATTCACGTTCTTGCTTTCGTCGCAGAATTGGTAATAAC
The DNA here is from genome assembly GCA_004785975.1 of Popillia japonica. Classification (NCBI taxonomy): domain Eukaryota; kingdom Metazoa; phylum Arthropoda; class Insecta; order Coleoptera; family Scarabaeidae; genus Popillia; species Popillia japonica. The sequence continues at coordinate 6,826 of SMLS01060207.1, forward strand.
TTATCGGAATAAAATTATTTAACATAAAAACGTAACAAACTATCTATTTCTAGGTTGTGACTGACCCTAAACTAGCTTTCCAGAAAGGAAAGGAGCTGTGGGCCTCTTTAAGTCAAGACGAACCGGAAAATCAAGCTCGACCGGAAAATTTAGAACAGTTGTTCGTATTGTTGACTAGAGAATCGGCAAGACGTGTCGTCCATTTGGTAAACTTTACTGCAGATGCTGTTGGAAAATTGCCCAGAAGTGTTACGAAATATTTGAAGGAGTCCACTGATAGTTATGTGCAGATGGTCAGATCAATAATTAAGGTAATTTAATTATTAATGTTGTTATATTTGTGCTGTTGCAAGAAAACTCGTGACGGTAAAGATGTAAATAAGAAGCTCCCGAAAAATCGTACTATTACATAATTTGGAAAAAGATTAGTTTACTATAGCTGACTAATTATTGTATGAATGAAGCTTTGATATTGTCTTATTGTCACTTGTACTCAAATCAATATTTTACATTCAGTTTCAAATTATAGAACTATACAGCTCTGACCTAGCTTTGGAGAGCAATTCATAGAAACTTTAGACTTTATAACGTAGTTTATTCATATAAGATTTATTTTTTCCAAAAAAATAAATTTTACTCATACTCAGTGACATTCGAAGTATTACACAGAAAAAGCAATCATCAAATCAAGTTTGACAAATTACTCCTTCTGGGTGTAACACTTCTAATGCCACTGACAAAGGAAGATCCCGAACCTGGAAATTCAAAAAAAAATGAAACTTTGGGGATATACAGGGTGTAAGAAAATAAGTGTAAAACATTTCAGGGGGTGATTTCTCATCGAGAAAGAGATTAGGGTCTTTCATATAAAGAAACTTCATTGGAGCATCCCTTGTTAAGATACATCCCCTTAAAGGGGGTACATAAAATTTGTTTTACAATTTTTCTCACAAACATTTGAAATTACATTGGAAATAAATTGTAGGGATAGCGTTTTCCACCCCTTACAACCATGGGGTAAACCAAATAAAATTACATTTTTAGTGTTTATGAGAAAAACAACTGCAGTATAAGCGTATGGCTTAACAGAACAACCTGTATATACGATAGTTACGTATTTCGAAAGCCCTTGGTATATCCTGCAACTTTTGCATTTACACCTACCTTCTATCTCTTGTTTTACGGAAGTTATATGAAGAAAACGGAAAATCCGCTCATTTTCAAAGGGGATTTTCACCTCTTAAAAGTGAATGTCGGCACAAAAAGAAAATGCGTGTTGCATACCTAGGTATGCTCTATACAGGATATCCGCGAAATACAAAGCATGCTTTTAAGAGATGATAGCTACAACGATTTAGAACCAAAAACATATATGTAATACACCTTGGGTCTATCTGTAAGCGTAAACGAGAAAAAAAATTATTTCTCATGTCACAAACTTCGATGCATACTGTACACCGACAGCTGATCCGTGCAAGATTTACCCGACAATTACAGGCGTGTGTTGCAACACATCGAGCCTTTCCTGTAATACATTTTCTCCTGTCTCTCAAAAGAGTCCTTTTTAGGACCACCAATTTATCACAAATAAAAGAAAAGAACTCAATTTTGTAGTAGCCTTTACGAAAGAGCTTAAAGTGCCATAACATAATTGCAGTAATTACATTTTTTTCATTCAATGCGACTTTCCCTCAACTTAAATTTTCATTTACCGATCGGAGGCTGCTATTAAATACGGCCTTTTCACTCTAACTTCAACATAACATCGATTTTATTGTCATAACATTATTAAAAAAACGCAAAGGTACGTTTATTTTAAAACGTATCGCCATTGACTTCGTACGATACAAGTTCAAGGTCGTATAAACAGATGATGTTTGGCTTACATCTGCCATTCTATTGAATACGAGTACAGTGTGATGGAAGAGAAATGACACCACGCTTCAATTTCAACGTATGAAATAATTCGTTTTCATAGTTGTTTTCAGTTATTTTCAACCCTAAATTTTTGATATGGTTTTTTGGTTATTTAAGAAGGAATATGGATGAGTTTTCTTGTACAGTTTGACCAAATAAGGTTTTTTAGAAATAATTTTTTTTCTCGTTTACGCTTACAGATAGTGTATTATATGTTTTTGTTTCTAAATCGTTGTAGCTATCATCCCTTAAAAGCATGCTTTGTATATCGCGGACATCCTGTATATCCCCAAAGTTTCATTTTTTTTTGAATTTCCGGGTTCGCGATCTTCCCTTGTTAGTATATAAATACATATACAATATGTATGTACGTATATAAATCATCGTTTCAAGTCCAATATCTGTGCTACAATACATACATATATTGTGTAGCGCTGCCAAGGATACTGTATTGCGAATAGTTGATGTATTACGTTAATCTGTTTAAGTCATAGTGATTAGAATCAGGCCATTATTATTATATATCATGCTCTAGATGTATCTTCATCAGTTTCAGTTTTATGTTTTGTCTATTAGATTGCCTTCGATTTCAACTTAAAACGTAATCTGTTGGTTTCGAAACTATTTAATAATGAAAACCTTGATTTATGTTTTAATTTATATTTGCAGTTCGATTCAATATTTTTGTTTATTTCTGTTGTTTACATATACATAGTTTGATGCGTTGATACTGGATACTTTCCAGACGTTTCAGTAAATAGCTTACCAACAATTAAAACAACTAAACAAATCTTATTGTCTTCAATATTTTTGTATTGTAGCTTCATATACATACATATAATCTTTGTTTTTGCCCAAATTTATTGCGTGCATTGGGGAGTTCAGAGAATTATTTCAAAACTGGAAGAGGGTCAACAACGAGATTGGATATAGATACCATTTTTTATGCATAGTTTGCTTTAATCACTACAATCTACTTTGCAGGATCCCGTTTTGATTAAAGACTCTTCCGTTTGACTTTAAGATTCTTCATAATCATTGTTGAACTCTCAGTGGTTGGTTTACAACCGCCAAACTTTTCTGGTACTGGAATTGTTTGGTGTTGTATTATTGGCATCATTTATCATTTCGTTTTCTTCTTCTTGCAATTGTTCGTGTTCTTGGTTTTACAGATTGTTAAACTTGGAATACGTCGCATTTGATGGTTTTAATGTATTGGCAGAAGCTAATTCCATTTTCAAAAATTCATTTGGCAGGCCAACCACTTTTTTCTGTGCCCCAACAGGTCTGTTGCGTGATAAGTTATTCTGAATACGATAAATATTATAGCATACGGTGAACAAGGGCGGCTAGTAATTATAAAGTTTCGCGACCCGTATACATACATATATGACGGAACCGAACGTGTAGCATGCGTGGACGATTGTTTGACAACAACTTTGACACTACCGAGAACAATGAGGAATTTCGTTTTGCCAAAATTGTTTATATTGCTGGCATTACTATCAGCTTACGATTGCTGTAATTCTATACCTAATATTTAGGCATCGTTTTCTTTAAGAGTTTGAATCTTTTTATATTTTCAAGAAAATACAAAGGCAATTCTCTGAGAAAGTCAAAGACACATATTTAATGCGGCACCATGCTGACCAATATGCTTTTTTTTTAATGTGTGGTGTGCTACATAGACGTTCGACTATGCAAATTGCTCTTTGCATTATATTCCGATGGTGGGAGGATTGACCTATGACCTTTCGGGCATCGTTACCAGGGAGCGCAGGCATTTTCTAGTTTGTTTTCCGACTGATGAGAAAATACGCACAGGCAGGTTCCTTCCTTGCTCCCGTTAACCATAAAATAAAATGTTGAAAAAGAATATGAAGTTCAAAATAAAATTAAAAAAAAAAAAAAAACTAAAAAGACTAAAAAGACTACGTTTGTCACATCTGACACATATTGTCATTGGACCGGGAAATTCTAGAATATTCCGGACACAAAAAAAGAAAGAAAGTAGTAGTTGGGTATTGCCTTATGAAGCAATGGCAGCAAGGACACTTCATCTATATACCTACATATCTCACTTGTGCAAATGATATAATAAAGATATAGGAAACTAAAAGTACTGAGTATACATATAAAAAAGATCAATAATTATGAGAAAGTATTGAAATCGCACATGACGTGATCCTGTAATGAAATAAACCAAACAGCAAAGAATGAAAAATATAGTTCGATTCATAATTCTTCATTTTGAAACATTAAGTTGATCGTTATTATTATTAACGATATAGGATTTCTAGTTTAATAGATGCCTTCTTTCGTAATTCAAAATGTATTATATTAGTTTGTGTCTAAAATCCATCCCAACATTAAGTATAGGTACACTAGCAATAAATGAGTTTAGCGATTTTAAATTCATTTTCTTTTTGTTGCTTTTTAATTTGCTTACTATTTATTTATATATGTCTCAATTTCATTTTCTTTCTATAGTTTCATCTAATACTCCTCATTGTGAATTTTTTATGGAAACTTCAGCATGAATTATCATTTTAATTTCAGTATCAATTTTCCTTAGAGAATGACATAATTCAGTGCATTCAACTGCTTCTTCTCGCGGCTACCGTCTCCCAAGTTAAACAAACGAAACCTGTCTCTATGAATTAATATTAATGTTAATATATATTTTACTCAAATAGCGCAAACAGGTTGTCAAAACACTACTAGAGCTCTACATAAATTGCATCTGTTACTTACAACTAGTATACTACGTATTTTGATGATATACATAGCAGCAATAGTGCTTTTCTTTTTAGTTTAGGTTACACAGAACAAATTCTACAAATTCTAATCCGTCCGTTGATATCAGCGTATTATTAAATAGTGCAATGCGGATTCATCTTAGTGTAATTGGGTGCTTCAGCCTTGAAGACAATTCTTATTAGTTTAGAATATGATACATATTATGTCTTAGAGTGTACATTTGGATGATGACCAGCTGGCAGTATTGGATGAGGCTAACAACGAAAGCACCCATGCATCAATAATAAAACAGATTAATAGTTTCGCGACAAATACATTGGTAAGTTAGTAAATACGACTACATACGTAGAATTCGTAATCATTCATTGGATGTGATATATGTTAAAATTGATTATTATCTTTATTTTTTGTTATATCTCTATATCCAATATTTATACATGTTTTACTACTTTGTAATCAGATATTTTTATATATTATAAATATTGGCAATATAAGATTGATAAGATTGTTTATATAATATATGCGTATACAATTTTTTGTTAATACCTAGACATGATTGTTTATTGAACAAGTCCATTTTTATTTAGTAAGCCTATTAAATTAACTGTTAACTACATAAAAAAGACATCAATTGTTTCTGGAAAATAATACTAATAACAACCTACTAATAAAAACGTTATGACAAGCTATCATAAATTATCTTCACGCAACCATTATTTCCACTGTAGGTATCTCATCATTACTAAGTAAATTCTTCTGTTGTACAGGATCATCTGGCCGCTATTCTCGCTGAAATTCAACAATCATCGCAACAAGATCAACAGCAAAAGCAGCAGACACAAGATCAACATCAACAAACGAAAAGACAAGGACCTATACCGCAGACGACTATCACAAAGCCGTCGAATCACACGTACCCATTAAACCAGCAAGAAACGCTCCAACCTCCACCGTCACCGAAAGCTCAGCTCAAAGCTTCTCACAGGCATATAGTGAATGGTGTTGAAAACAGCGTAGAGAATACTTCCTCTTAATTATCGCGAAATCTGCTTGTTTTTTTTTGTTTTCCTTATACTTATGTATATCTGATACTTGTACCTCTTTCAGTAATATGTTAAGTTAGTTGGCGTAGGATACTTCTTTTAGATTTAAGCCTTTATACACGACCGTCAATTTATTACTTTAGTTGTTTGTTCGGTTCTATTATTATTGTTTTCTTTTATTTCATTCAGATAGGGGCTTGCTTTTTATATTTTAGAATTGCAGTATCTATATAGGAATATATTTATATAACACTTAACTCTGCTGTATTACTTCAAACATACCAACCAATAGAAATGCAACAAACATTCTTGTATCTACAATACGTATAAGATTTGTTTAATTTGAACATGTAAGCGATTGTATAGAAGTACCTTAACAAATATTCCTACCTCGAATTCTTGTAAGTATAGTTTTTTATTAAGCAAATTAAATTGCATCGTAGACGTATCTCACGCGGTTATATGAAATGCAGTGATGAAAAATAGAAATAACGCAAAGCTGAATGTTTAGCAAAAATTGTTTGTTGACTTCTTGTTATAAGTTCCTATTGGGCGGAGGAGTAGCTTCTCTACCAATGAAAGTATATATACAGCTTTAGTAAAAAGTCCCGGAACGGTCGAATAACTTTGTTATTTGAAAATTATGATTTCTGAAATTTGGTATGGGGGTATAGTTAATATAAATGCATTTTATGCAATACAGTTTATATTTTTTTTACTTCCGGTTTAATCGGCAATACGTCCAACTTTTTTTTTTAAACGGAACGCCCAGATTTTTTTAACACTTTTGAATGCAACATAAAAAACTACGTTCACGAAGTATTAAGATGTTTATTTTTATTCACAAGAAAAAAGTTAAAAAATTTAAAAATGTGTCCTAATACAGAAAAAACAAGGTACCTTTGAAAAAAGTTGTTGTTTAGTGTTTGCATT
>ML217426.1:0-21504 GCA_004785975.1 Popillia japonica
TACCTCCCTCAACAGAAGTAATACTGTTACTATTATTCTTTACACTAGACATATTAATATGGTTATAGTCGCACAAGCTAAGCGTTCAAGCCGGCCGTACGTCTTCAGAATTGGCCTCCCCACGCGTCGCCTGCGCGTGGAGAGCCGGACTTTTTAAGTTTCCGCAAAAAACAAAAAGTATATTTACTGACAACGGAAAACGAACTCCACCGTATGTATTTATAATTGACATTAACCTTATCACTAATAGTTTGACACTTCGTTATGTACGCGCCATAGCATTTTTAAAATACTAGCGGAAGTACGATGTAAGTATATGAAACAGATGACGTTCTTACTGATTTAATTCGTAATTTCGTTTATTACATTAGAAATATGGAAATAATTCATGATGAACAACTTAACAAATCTTTAAAAACTTTTTACCTCATTTCACTACGTAAGGTGTCATTTTTCAAAACGTTTTTTAGCAACGTAATGGCAGTTGTTTCCGCACCAGTGCGGTAAAGTGATTGAATATTACAAAATAATTGTTCATAACCACTTCATAACTATAAAACACACAGTTCGAAACATTGTGAAATTTAGCTCTAGTCGCTGTTCCCAAATTAAATATAGGTTTTTCTTCTTCTGCACATGTTATTGATGAAATCTCCTTCGTCGTGAACGTCTCGTCTCATCAAATTTGTGATTTCCTCACGTTTACAAGCACCGAAAACACTAACTGTCAAAATGGCCTATAAGCAACATTTGATTTTTTTATAACTTAAGCTCTAATTCACCTTTATAAGTAAGAAAGAATTGTCATCCATTTCCTTAAGAAATTAATGTATCTCTTCTTTGCGAAAATACACATTTTTTTAGGCTGGTATCCTTTTGATTTCCTCCTTAAGAAAACCATAACCTGATGATACTGGCTAATGTCATTGTTTTTCTAAATCGATATCTAAGTCCACAACATAGAATATCGACATCAGAAGGAGGATGGCTTTCCTGCTGCGTCCGCAAAGTAGGCAAGAACCACATTTTCAGAGACTTCACGAGTTTTCTTGACTTCAATCCATTTTTCAAAGTATTTCAACACTATCTCGTGCCTAGATTTAGCAAGAATAAATGTATTTCTGTGACGCTTCGCGTCGTGCTTTTAAACATGCGCGTGCTTTAAAGGCTTACTTATATACTTGTATTATATAATATAATATTAAACCTAATTGCAGAATTAAATTGACAGATATTTAATTACGTCAATTTTTTCCTTAGCATGGCTAGTATGGCCAATCAGCCTACCAGATTAAAACTTCCAACTTCACATCGATTGAATTTCTGACTTTAGTATACTTATTGTAGTAATATTATTAAATCGTCGTTTTTCTCGTCACAGAAAAAAGAGTGTATTATACCCGGGTAAAAACATTAGATTTTAGCTCTCGATGGTCGATGCAAACTCGAGCTAAAATCTAACACTTTTCTCTTTTATATGCAATATGATAAATAACTAATTTTTCTGTGACGCTAAACAAGTTTGACATTTTATCCCTCTTGACAGGTAACAAAATGTCGCTTTCGATGAAGTCACTTTTCTCAGAGTTCGGCAAAAACTGGTGTAACTTAATTTTTCAATAATGATATATTTTAATTAGTTAATTCTACTGTTCTTCAGACTCAACTATCACTGTCCATACTAAAATCACTGTCGCTGGTGTCATCATTTCCAACAGAAATAATAAATGTGTCCACCACATCATCTATTCAGCCATCTAACTTGCACATTTTGCCTTCTTCTTTAAATGTTTGACACATTTTGTCCACATTTCTGAGGTTATATTTGTAATTGCGATTAACAAAAGTTATTTCACTTCGGCTAATTTGATGCTTCTATTTTTTGTAGCTACTTCATTTTTTATTTGTGCCCAAATTAATTCAATAGCATTCAATTCACAATGGTAAGGTGGTAATCTAAGTACAATTTTATTACTCTGTTTTTCCATTTCGTCTAACACGTATACATTGTAATGTTCCTTGTGATGATTTATTATTCCTACAACTCTAATCGCACCATGAAGGGATTAAACGGTATTTGTTTTTGAAGTAACCATTCTTGCATATGCTTCTCATATTAAAGTTGTCGGTATTTTTGCCCTTCTCTGCTATGGTAAGATGCATTATCCATTGCAGTAACACTATTATTGTCAGGTAATTTCTTTTAAATAATATTGAACCACTCCTCGAAAACATTTGCATCCATTTCATCGTGGTAATCGACTGTTTTTCTTCCTTCAAATAGTAGCAGTTCATAGTCAACAAAACTGTTTTTAGAACCAATATGTAAAGTAATTAAGCGTCTTCCTTTACCAATAGGATTTTTGGGGACTAGTAGTTACACCATCTGTAAATTCTTGTCTCGTGTTGTAACATTAACATGTACCCACATTTTTGTTCTTATGTGCCCTTCATTCAACCATGTTTCGCCTAAATAATAGATTGGGCGTTGCACATTTCCATATTGTGTTATTGAAGATAAATGTCTTCGCGTCCACAAAACAATGTCACCACGTTCGACGTTCGAGCAGTAAACTCTTGCGATTACGTTTTAAATATCTGTAAATATACATACTCTGCATTATATAACACAATCTTAATATCTTCATTAATTTATACAAGGGTCAACGACTCTGAAGGTATATTTGATCTTTCCTTATTTTCTTTAAGATTTTGTTTAACGTAAGAAATTCTCCGTCGTAAAAATGCTATGCATGATGCTTCTTATCATGTATTTAATAGTTTCGCCCAATCTGGGCAGCAGCGCTTTTCTTCCAACTCTTCTAGAATCAATGGGGATCACAATAGCCCTGGAAAGTTGCAGCGAAAGAAGCCTGTGGTGCCAGCCCTGCCTCTATTCTAACCTAATCTAACATAACAGATTCTAAAAATGGAATGTCGCGTACATTTACAATTATAGCTTCTGACGGAAACCAATGTCGCTAGTTGAAAATCGTCAAAAAATATACCACTATTGGGTCCAAAATTGCAAGTGCGTTATTATAGAGGGAGATGTTATAATTAACATTTCGACAAAAATAGAATCGCTGTAATACCTTGTGATATAGCAAAATATCTAAATTTAAACAACCCCAAAGCCAATACAGGTCGTGCGTTTAGAAGAACGTCAATAACTTTATTAGCGAAATTTCTTATGCACTATTTTTAAAGAGTAGTACAATGAAATACTGCGGTTAAGTTTGTATTTACCTAACTACAAAGTTTTTGTTTTGTAGTAATTTATCTTTCTCCTTTTTTAAAATAACAACGTGCATCCGCGTGGCACCTTTTACGCTATTATAATTTCGTTTCATCAATTGCTTTGTGAATTTTAAATATTACTGAATTTTCTGATGCCATTCACCGGGAGGTTACACGCCCGGTGAATGGCCGGGCGTGTGGAAATACCTAATATTTTTGGTTACTGTAATGGCCGCATAAAACGCTAGGTATGCATAGTGCTGTATGAATTTAAATTAATATTAGTTTGTAATTAAATTAATAAATGACATATGTACCTAGATCAATTTTTTCAGCAATTTATGCTTTTTATAGTACCTTCTATTAAAGAAAAATAATTTGGACACAGTAAGTGGTAACATTAGCAACTTTTTCCATAGTTTTACTTTAACTTTTGCAAGCAGAATGCTAACGAATTGTTTGAGTATAATGAAACACAAGGAATCGTCAACCAGAGCAGGAAAACAAAATCGATTCACTTAAATTAATTCAAATATTAAATTTATCACACTTTTTAACAGTTAAACCTTGTGTCGTACCTTTTCTTGTTGAAATAAATAATATTCGAATATTAGCTAACTGTTGTAACAAATATACCTACATTTAATATCGCCCATCACGAAGATGTAACACGAAATTTTAATAGAAATACGAGTGGCTGGATAAATGGTCACAAATTCGGATATCTGAAATCAGATAGATAGAGGTTGAAATCGCATGTCGGTTATAAATGTATACCCGTGATTTACGCGTAACTCAAATCAGTATGGGATCGTAGGTACAATTTGGTACCCTAATATGTTGGAAATTACAATCGATTTTTGATTTTACCTGAATTTTCACGCCGTGAAAATGCCGTGCTGTTTGTGCCCAGCATCCATGCAGTATTCCGTACTGAATACTAATTGCAATTAAGGATGAGATAGATAATATAATGTAATCGAATGCTTGTTAACACGATAAGCTTAAAATCTATATGTAGGTACATACATACATATGTATGTAGCTGGTTTGTATTTGGATTGATCTAGAATATGAGCTAGAGTACAATGTAAGTAAATTAGTTCAAGGTTGTATGATAATAAATAATAATAATATTTATTATGTGGTGTGCAAGTTGTAACAATTTATTTTTAATACGTGTAACGCTTGAGCGGATGACAAATTCGGCCGCGGTCGAGATAGATTCTTTCTTCTTCTTCGCACATCAGAAGAGAAACGACTGTTTTGTGTGGAATTTGATGTTATGATATTGGCTTATAATGATGATAAATTGAGCATATTGGTAGGACAGTCCATCACCTTGTGTGGATTTTGATATCAATTGGAATATTTAATGTCGCTGTAAAACGGATTTTTGTCTTAGACCCTCACTGGAAAACGGAAGAATCCATTCACCATTTAGGCTTGTAATTTAAACTTTTTTTTTATATACATACGAATTTTTGGTGAAATTCTCCTAAGAATACCATATAAGTGTTAACATAAGGAATAGGTATACTTTACTAGCGTCAATCTCCGTACTTTATATACATATGTACTGGTGGACATAATTGACGAGCACACCCTGTATAATCTAAACGCATGGTTCTAGCGCAATCAAATTTGGTATAGAAGTAGTACTAAACTAGAAAAACTTACTCTTATGCGGAGAGTGCCGTAACCCTGCTGGGACGGGATGCATCAATAGCGGGAGTATCGCCCGCGAGTGGCGCATACCTTCTCTACACGACGAGGCATGGAGCCAATATGTCGTCGTATGGCAGCGACAGGGATGGCCAACCATGTCTCCTCAACTCGCCTTCATAGCTGATCAACGTTAGCCTGGGGAGCCGGATAACGTCGAAGTCTCCGGCCGATCAGACATGTTTGACCGTATTTAGATCCGGAGAACGAGCTGGCCATGGAAGCATTCGTATACGGTGCTCTTCCACAAAGGCCTATACATGCGAAGTGCGGTCGAACGTTGTCGTGCATGTATAGCAGACATAGCTGTCGCCGAGGGAGGAAGCACGACGGGCCGTAGCATATCATCTACATACATATTGGCGACCTGTCAGCGTCTGCTATACACGCAGCAGACGTGTACGTCCTCCATATCTAACAGCACCCCGTACCATCATCACCAGCGAATTCGAATCTTGATTTGTCGGAAACCAAAATGTGCCTACAGTCGACAACCCACTTATTCCTTGTGTGACTGGTAGCGTATGCGACGGTGTAGGGGAGTGAGTGGAGGCCGCTGCAACGTACGGCGTGCTCGGAGTGTACCCTCTACCGAACGCCCGCGTACAGTTCGCGTAGTGAACGTGCCTTCCTTTTCTGTTGGTCAAACGGCACTAAGTTGCTTTAAGGACGACGTACGCGACGTTCCAGAAGAGCGCGGTCCTCGCGTATTGTGATGGCGCCATGCCCGTTGCTCCGCCGACAACGATCTCTCGAGGCGGCACGCGATTTCATGGAAGGATGCACCCGCCATGTATACCCCCACAAACATTCCTCGCTGGAACTCGCTTAAGTAGGGTGCTCGATCCGCTATTACGCAGCGAATGCAACTATGTACATACTGGACGTGTTAATTTATTTTCATGGGTTAGTTTGCTATATTTCAGTATTTATTGAATTGTCGTTCAAAGTCTCTTCAGGTTCTAACATAACACAAAATGTTCTCTTCCTGTTCATCGCATCTGCTTTTATTTTCATGAAATGGGTAAACAGCATATATAAATCAGACAACTCATACACTTTTAGTAAGAAGTATATACACGGCTGAATCGAATTATATTAGATCAGTAAGTTGTGTATCCTTTTAAATAATACTAGGCAATGATAGTTGATCTCTTTCTACTAACTAATACTAAATGCGTGACCACGTTTTTTGTCACCATCTTCATTCCGTGACCAACGAGGTATACTATATATGGAACTGCATATTTCCAAAAAGAGGTAATCTTCAAAAACTGTAATCTCAAAAGTTAATTAAGATTCCAAGCGTTGCGATAAAACGCCAGGACAAATATTTAAATTAACTGTATCAAAAATTCCAGAGTAATTTAGATTGCTATCTCTCCTTCAATTTTTAATAAAAGACGCGTAGCTGCGCTCTTTTCAGTATTGTTCTTTATGTCACTTTTTTATAGTATACTATACAGTTAAAAATGTTTGTAAATGTTTTAATAATAAAAATAATAATAATCTTTATTGCCCAATAGACTAAGGTCCAATAACAGGACAAGAATACATACATCTGCACAAAATACATCTAAATATTAAATTAATATCTAATTAATTAATAAAAAAACAAAAAAAAATCAATTCTGCGATACTAAATGACAAAAATTAAATTAATTTAAATAAAAAATTTCAGAATAATAAAGATATATAATTGAGAATTCAGATTCTGTTCGTGGTTATGAGGACCAACTACATACATGTTTTTATGGTAGATAGTTAGTCTTGAGTAACAGAACTATAGGTGGTTTGTTTAAATTTATATAAAATTGTGTCAACTAATAAAACTTCAAATACTTGAAAGTAGATATAGTGTAGATAGTTGTTACATATACTGATTTAATGTATCGTAACGATCAGATTTTGTATACTCCTTCAAGTATTTTTACAAGGGTATAAAAGCTGTGATAACAATATATTTGCAACTACGGCTGTACAAAATACGTAAAGCATAAAAAGGACAAGAAGTCGTAAATAAATCGATACATACACTAAACGAAGTGTGCTTGTTTATAGCTTATGTTTCCTTCTACGCACGTTTGCTACTATCGACGAATAGGCTAGCAGAGTCTTTTACTGCAAGAAACTTCAAGAGTAACTCCGTATACTTTAAGATATTACGACTACAAACACCGCTGACATTGTAGGCGTTTGATTTTACTCTAATAGTTAAAATTTGATGTAAAATTCGTATTCGTATGTACAATTCGATTATATGTGATTCGCCCGTTCAAATTTAAAGTCACATCTTTTAATTAAAAAAACCAAAATGAGGATACATTATTAAGCAAACATGTAGTCTGCCGTTGAATCGAAAAACTAAAGCTAAACAGCGTCTAATCTGTTACAAGAAAACACCTGCAGGTGGCACATTCCGATTTCGATGACACTTCACAGACCGGCAGAGTACCTTAAAATAAGAAGTAGGTTTTTTTAGTGGGCCAATCGTCTGATTTTGGGCTCCACCCCTCTTAAAAGTTCAAGCAATTTTTTTTAATATCTCCGAAATTATAAAAAATAATTTTTTTTTAACAAAATTTGTACCATATTACATGATCCCAACGATGACACCATCTATCTTCGAAAAAATGGTCAGAATTTATAAAAACTAATTGTCTAAAAATGTTTACTTACAATTTTTAAACTCGTGGAGAGAAAATACCTCACTAAGCTGCTATAGAACGCAGGATGATTGCAGATTTACTACTGATACATATAAAAAATGGTGAATGTTGAAATTTAAAATAAACAACACGACATTACAAGTTGAAATTGCACGTGCAAATGAAAACCGTTGTTGTGAGTTTAAAAATTGTAAGTAAACATTATTTAAACAATTAATTTTTATAAATTCTAACCATGGTTGTGATCTTGCAGTTGTGTCCTAATGAAGCACTGAATACAGTGCGAAATATTGGCTAAAAAATATAAAACTCAATTTGAAGTTTGGTTTTATTTGCTGGATTCCCCGATAATTCCTATTTTCCGGTGTTAATTCCAACGGCAAAGACTCCTTGTATGTTTTATTTCATTATATATTTCATATTTTTCGTGCAATTGATCATTTATATAACTAATGCGTTTGTGTTAATAATGACATTTTGGATACCAAAAAGGAGAATTACAGAAAACTTTCAATACTTATAAATTTTTAAATACTTGATATATGACCATGTGATTATTAAATAGGATATGTGTTACAATAGCTAACAGGATTAATCTACATCCAGTAATTAATCCTATAATTATTAGAATAGTGATAGCCTCTGTGAACGTGACTAAAACATAGTTTTTGGTTACACGGCGAACGGCCTACAATAGCAAGTTTATTACAAATGCTACACAAGGGTGTAGACTGTATATACTTGGCAACACAAAACAAGGGATTTAAAGAGGCCTGGATTTTCGCCCACGTGTCCACATTTATACAATGAGTTACTTGAACACCTCGAAAGTTCTTGGAGAAGAAAATTGATTGTGGGTTAGGGACTGCAGTTTAATCATATTATTTCTATGATGAAAATTTTAATCATAGTTTACTGTGTTTCTTTTTGATATATTGTGTAACGTTTTATCTTGCTGTACTAATTTCAGTTCAGCAACACAATGGCCAGTTTAAGAATCAATCAGAAGTACGCTGCTTGGGGCGGTATTTCCGAGAAAAACATCATACGCTGAGCTTTGTAGATGTCGATGCAGATTGATGCACATTTACAGGTCGAAACAGTGATTGCGTAACACGAGGTCCAAAGGCGTGCTTCTGCAGAAATATCTGGTAAAATTGTGTAACTATGTGTTGTAAAGTGCAAGGGATTGCACAACACCGTCTATAGTTACGTGACCTGTTCAAACTAAGGTACGACCAGAGTGTATTTCACAATCTACTCTCGTTAGAGTTTAGTTGTAGTGACATAGGGTTTGACTTCATTAATAAAATGTTCACTTACTAACCTTAGCTGTTCCGTAATAGTGTGCGTAGAACGAGTAACAAATTTTGATGTCTTTCCCGATGTACCTTTCTAAAATGCCATATCCACCAATGTCCTGCTTTAATTTTTTTTTACCTAATTTCTTCTGTAGTTGCTAGATTCCAGCGTCGAAAATCCATGTTAGGAATTATTTTACCATCGACAACATTATAGTCAAATTTTGTTAGAACAATTCTTTACCAATTATATAATTTCTGCGTTTCGGCTAATGGTTATTGAAATGGAAAAGCTACATTATTGGCCGATTTATCTATGTATTACCTGCATGACTGATTGTCAACACTTCATGCTGTTAGTCACGTGGGTAGGTGCACCAAAATGAATTGAAATACAATACCTATTATTAGATAATTATTTATTATTACTTTTTAAATTTTTTTATACATCAAATACCACCTAGTATTGGTGATTGAGAAAAAACATTATAAAAAGTGGGGGAGGGGAGGGGGATATCGGGAATGCAGTAGGTACTGGGCCATTACCTTTGAAGCGAGGGGGAGGCGGAATCGGCCGATTGGGCCGTTAAAAAAAATACTTACTTCTTATTTTAAATTATCCTTTCAGTCCTATTAGTACAAGTATAAAGGTCCAGTGCAGTTATCAGATTATCTTAACACCAGGTACCTTTTTTTTATAGAGGGGAAAATCTTCGATAAGACTCCTGCTCAGTTGTCATTCGCAGGTTGTGTCGGATTTTTACCGACTAAAAACCCCCCTTTGTGCTCTTGCACTCTACACCGGAATCCGCTGCCGCATTTCTTCAGTGCAGGGTGTGTCTAAAGCTACGGTCTTTTTCTGTCCTCCTCTTCCTTCGTTTTTACTATATTTGCAAGGCAGTCAAGTAGCGTGCGGCTATGCAATTTCGAAATCACGTCGTTTCGTACATTTTCGATATCAAGTATCCTTCCCGACTCTTCTTCGTATTCTCGTCTACTACGTGCCCATCTCTGACATTCGAATAGTGTTTGGTGAGCATCCACCCTTCCGCAGTAGGCCTTCATCCGAGTCCACCTTCCCCCGCTCATACAGGTATCGCTATCTCGTTATCGCTATATCGTTATCTGCTATGCCACCAGTTCAGCAATTTCGGTGCTCCACCAGTAAACAGGCTGTCTTTGGCTACACTAATTTTTTTCCTTGGCATACACATGTCACACAGTTTCGTTAACGTTTCTGTGAACCTAGACACCGACGGGTTGACGGCCTCTTGAATGTTGGTAGCTTCCCGAACGAGAGCGGGCACGGTTAGTCTTTCAATATTCCATCTTAGGCACTTTCCGCTACGCGACACACCACGTATGTACCTATATAAGTGGAAGGGTACATGTATAAACTTTTAATCTACTCATTATTCTAATAACTACAAACCAATCTGTTTTTTGAGTGGCGAGTGATGAAAGATAACTACCAAATTCTTGAAATAGTACCTACCAGTCGTATATTCTCCTCTTTTTCTTCAATAGTGTACAAAAAACAGAAATAAAATGCTGGTGAAAGTATATTTGATAAACGATTCATATTAGTTTTTAATATATTCCTATTATACGTTGGAAGCCTTTTCTTACACGCCGTTTGTGTTGTTTGTCGTCCAGCGACCAGAATTTTTATCTTCTTTTCTAGAGATCTTTTTCTAAAAATGCAGCACTCTGTCGCAAAGGTTTGACGGATTCACTTGCATGTCTGGTCTTTAAACGACAATAAAGTAGGTACTGATAGGATCCTTATTTGTAGAGTACTCTGTGCTTTATTGTGTAACTAGATACTTTTATTATAACCTAATTATTTGTTTCTAATCTACTTAGCTATAGGAAATATAAAATTAACCAGCTGTGTGTTTTTAATATTGCTTGAAATGTTATGATGTTTCTTGTAGTATAGCTTCAATATCAATTTTTGATGTTATTAATGTTTTGAGCCTCAACGGCGGCGGCGTTACTTATCATAAACACTAATACAATGCCATATCTCTCGAAACAAGCTTGTAAAGATTCCAGTCATCCTCAACATTCAGCTATTGTTGACCGTTGTTTGTGTTAGTCGATATTCAGGTGATTTTATAAAAATGGATACAATCGGAGCCAAAGAACGGATGAATCATAGCAGAGAGAAGTAGCAGAGGCTATAAGCATGTGAAAAGTACCTACGTGTTTATTAAATTTCATTGTCAGATACCATTTTTGTAAATATTTATTGGGGCAGAAAGTACATAAATATGTATTAACTGTTGTTTTTGGATTGACAAAATTACGTATGAGCATCCACACAAAAATTTAACAAAATTGTTTAAAAATATCGTCCATGATATAAATATCCAGCATATTTCATCATGAATCCGTTTTTCACCACCAAAATTGGTTACTCTTGTACTAAGTTATTATATCGGGATTCTTTATAGACGCATTTTGCCATATTTACATATTTAGCGACAATATTTAATAAAAATTTTATCACTTTCTTATATCCAATCATATCAAAGGTCTATATTATCATTGGTTTCAAACAATGGGTACTGAGCGACAATATCATAGGATAACTTGATATTATATCATAGAATAGGGAATACACATATTCCGACGTATCGTGCACCTGCATTTCGTAATACGATATGAAATTATCATGCATATGTATGAAAGATTAAATTAGATATTCTAGTTGGATTCAGTGTAAATTTGCATATATAACAATTGTTGTATGTCGTTACTCAACTTTACATCGAAAGTTATCTCAAATTATAATCCGATATGCCAGTATTAATGAATACAAATTTATTTTCATAACTAACGGTAACATTAAATTGGCGTTTCCTAGCGAAGTTAGATATTAGTAACCAAAATGTGTGACATGATTTACTTCTATCATACAGTTTATCATTAGAAGAATGTTACATTAATATTTATTATATCTATGAAAAAGTAACCTGTAATAGAGCTAAGCACTGATAAATAAACAGTAGTATTAGATGGTTTAAGTTCTCCTTGCAGACATTACACTCCCATTACACATGTTAGAATAGACAGCTGAATACTTTATTTGTAAATTCTTGGCAATATTAGTTCGTCCTTTTAAAGAAGCTATCCAGTAGGTAATTTTCTACCTCTAGAGGCGGCTAAATTGTGACTCGTTGACTAAAATACTATGTAAATGTTTCTAATTGTTCTGGAAGTCTACTTGAGACCATTATGTTTTTGGAAACTTTGTATTAATTCTGTTCTAGCTGGTATCACATATAATCTTCTCGAAAATGTTCTCCTGCACTACACTAACGCTAGCAGGAGATACTCTGTCTACTGTTACGTGCCTGCATTGTATGTCGAAAAAAAAAGTGTAAACTTATACCGGGCGCTAAATGGTGATATGTGATAATGACCTCTAATGGATACAAGTGTTCGTGAAACATCGTTCGCAGTAGAAACAATAGAAGTATTAGACATTGAAGATATGGATCGTCCTCGAGTTATTGAAATAGCAGTTGAAGGCGAGCCTTCATCGTTCTACGATTTAGAAGAAGCTGAAGAAGAGTATATAAGGAGAGATACGCGTTGGAAGATGATAATATTACTCCAGATTACAAAAGCAGAGCCGTTGAGTTTTGAACTGATTCGAAATCAAAGCGACGATCGGTAAGTTATGTAAAAAGCAAATTAGGAAAGTAATGTTGGTTCCGCAGCTGTACAGATGGGAAAAATACATAGAGAGGGGTGGAATGAATAGAGATAAATGGGTGGAAATTGCGAAACACGTATTAGATATGTAGATTGACCTGCGGCGATGGGCGCTAGAAGCGAACGCATTGAGTTGGAAAATTTCAGAGCATCTAAAACAGGGATTTTGAAATTTAAAATAATCAATGAAATTACCTCTAGAAATATAATTAATATGTTAGTTATGAACTTATGGACAGGAGAAAGAGAAACTGTAAGCGATGGTTACAAATTTTGTCAATTCTTTAAAACCGTACATTGAAACATATGAAGCAGAAAATGTCTATAATGCAGACGAAAGTGGATTTAATTTGGAATTGCATTGTCGTATCTTAAGTTACGTTGGAGGCAAAGGTATTGCAGGTTTCAAAAATTAAAGCTGAAGCATTATCATCAGACAAACTAACTACTGAACTATTTAAAAAATGGTTTGCGGATGTATACCTAGACCGAATTCCTAGTGGAACATCAACAACTTACTACTAGATCTTCGGGTGCTCACTGTCCTGGGGCTTTACAAAGTTCCCAACAGATAAACCAACATCTCTTCTTATGATTCCCAAAAAAACAACTGGACTGACGCAACTGCTCGACGTGCACGGCTTCCGTGTGTGGAAGGGATTTGTCAAACGGTTTTCCGTTCGCGTTTCGCTTGATTTCGAGTAACGCAATACAATAACCAAATTACAATCATTGGTCCACAACCAACTGTCCTCTTCAAGACATCGAAATATCTGTACCAATCGAAAGGGCTGACAAAACGGTAGAAGTCCGTCATTGAAACCTTTTTCTATCCCTTACCGTTTAAAAGTTATTCAGAAAAAAACAAATTTGCTTCAAATTGCAAGGGTGAATTGCACCTCTAAAGTTGAAGTTACGCAGCAACGAAGAACGTCCTTGAGTAACACTCCATGGAGTCTACTAAGTGAAAAACTTTCATCAAAATCTGCGATTTATAGTTCGCGAGGTTCCCTTGCCACTGAGAATCAAAAACAACAATTTCTGGTTCACGTTAGTGTGACTGACATATGTACAGCTTGAAGTAATAATATGCAGTAGTCATATTTGTCCTTGCGTATATATTCATAAGCAGATAACTTTCGGAAGTGAGCTAAACTTATAGCAATTTAGAATTGTCCAAGACTAGAACTGATGATGAAACGATAAAGCCTTAATCGTATTTGTGTATGCTATAAACATAGCATAACAAATCATAGAAGATCTATAGGCAATTCTAAAGGTAACTATATATTATTAATTAACGACAAAAACACTATCAACAATGGCAAGATGCGTAGTTAATTAGTAGTAGATGAATCTTATTGCAGGAGATGTCGTTAGTGAGAAACAACTGCAATTTTTTGTAAACTTGAAAGTGAGATACGATTTTAGTCATAAGAATATTAATGTGAAATATCTAGTAGTCGCTTGTTGGTTGTCGTGACCACGTTATGACATTTACATATTTATATATGTAAAATTATTATGATTGACACAGATATTTGTCATTGAAAAAGGGTAAATAAAATGCCTATAAAAGATATAGTGTGTTAGTTATTTAAATACATTACAATTAACAGTTCATATCAAGTTTCCTATACATCTTTTTCTCAGTTACATGTTAATATCGTATTATAGCAATATCACCGATCGTTTCATTTTTGTGATTAAATCAAGGAAAGCTTAGCTTCTCCTCCTAAGTAAATTAATTATACCAATTAAAATTTGGATTCTGACGATTAATGAATTTCTTCTTTTTTTCCAGAGAAAAGTCCTGTCCGACAACAACGTAAAAATTAATCATTTGCATTTCAGCTGCCTCAAGAATGGAAAGTAGCTAACGTGTGCAAACACATTTATATTCACGAACTTATCACCATTCTTGACTAGTCATGAATGTTGTTTATTTTGTTTTCAGAAACTTGGTATAAATGAGAATGTTGTAAGTTGCAAGTTAGGTTTTACACAAGAAATCTAGAAGCCACCTAAATTACATTTTCGTGTATTACTAAAACGTATTCAAACGAGTTCAAACGGGAAGAAGATTGCATAAAAGCAATTTATGATAGTAAAGATTTAAATGCTTTATTGCAAAACAGCAGAAATTACCAAAACATTTTCTGAATTTAATATACATTTGTCAAATCATTGTTGTTTATAACATTACTATTAATACTTTTTCTGTGAATCATTGACAATAACGAGCATACCGAAATATTAAATAGTTGATTTTTTAACTTTTAACGTGAATGAGATTTTGAGCGACGTTCCCAGCGTAACATAATATTCGATACTGTGGTGAAAACGTATCAATTTCCATAAATTGCCTCTAATGGAGTGTAACAGGATTAATGGAATGAAAGGTGAAACGATAGAGCGAATATGGATATTCCTGTGATCCGAGCAGGTTCCAGATATAATCGTTTCTTGCCCGAAGCTCTGATATTTGAAGAAGGCTACACAGACTGCACGGCTACTGTAAACAAGCGCGACACGCTTCCTTTCAAATGGTTAAATGGACCTTATAGCAGAATTACATTCCATATTGCTCTAGAAGCTTTAATAACGGCATTAATTGATCGTTCACAAACGACAAAGATACGCCGGGTCTTCAAGGGCATTAAGTAGGTGCTTTAGAAAGTCGTTATATAAATTTCCACGTGCAATGGAAATTTTAAAAATCTCTAGTAGATTTTATTGAGATTAATGTATATAACTTACCGATATTGTTAGATATAGTTATATTAAAATACGCATGTCAATATTTTTTTAACTTTTTTACTTTAATAATAGCTTCTAGAATTCAGGTTAGTTAATATTGTAATAGTATTATCATCATATTTTGTTGTCGTGTTTGCGCATGTGTATCTACTCCAAGTGTATCATAACATTTCGTTTCTTGGATTATTTAATTCATGTGTTTAGTATCATACTGTAGAGCCTTTTAAGTCTTATCTGATGGTAATACTTACTTGAAGTTTGTGCTTCTAGTTAGTAAGTGATTGTTTATATTTTCAGGAAAGTATTACTCAAACATCTAGAAATATTTATTCTGCAGCTTACTTATGCGTATTGTTTTTCACTGAGATCTGTTCTTTAGTTCGTACAAAAACTTTACGCGTATCTGTATATACTGCGCTCTCAAAATACATGTTCGTCGTAGTACATTAAATCTACCTCCTCTGTTTTTGAATCTTTACATAACCCAACCGTGGCCGTCTTTGTTTGTTTATTTTAGTAGGACGCGCACTGTAAAGTTTTGTAGCCCTGTCTATTCCTTCTTTTGTATTGCGCTACTATATTGCTTAATTTTATAGATATGCCGAGGAACCTAACTTGTATTTATAAAGCTATTATTACGGAACACAAAAGTGTAATCTGCTGCGTATGTAAAAAAGCATTGAATAATTTATGTGCTGATCTTACCATACCTGAAATTGGAATAATAAAAACTAAGCGTGGTTGTAATTGGTCCTGTTAACGCTGTGCTGAACTTTGTAGGTAATGATATTGTAGAAATGGAAACCGTTATTGTTGCATTAAAAACCGAGCTATTCGAATTAAAAGCAGCAAACTGTTGTAATTAAAGCTCTTCCACGACCAAGCTCTTCCACTGACATATGTACAGCTTGAAGTAATAATATGCAGTAGTCATATTTGTCCTTGCGTATATATTCATAAGCAGATAACTGTCGGAAGTGAGCTAAAATTATAGCAATTTAGAATTGTCCAAGACTAGAACTGATGATGAAACGATAAAGCCTTAATCGTATTTGTGTACGCTGTAAACATAGCATAGCTGACCAAGCGTTCGAAGAAGTCATTCAGGAGGTTTGCGATCATGAGAGTAAAAAGAACAATATAATAATACTTGGTGTAGATGACAATTGTGCTTCCAGTAACACTGAACGTCTCGCGCAGGATGATTAGGCTGCATTGAAAATCTTAGAGTACATAGGCGTAGTAAGTCCTGGATCAACATCCAGTTTAGGGGTTTCTGATAAATCTCGCTCGACCACTACGAGTGACATTAGACAATGAACCGCTTGTTAGAGATGTATTACGTAAAGCGCGAGCATTGAACGGTTCTGACCAATTTAGCAAAACAAGACCGTACACCTAGACACGATCATAAGGAATCGGGGGAGACAGATATTTTTATATGCCACATAAATGGCGTGCCGAAAATAATGAAAACTAATGCAACTTTCAACTGCAGGTGTCCAACGCAACTACAGTCAATTATATGTACAATGCAGTATCAAACCATGACATTTCTAGCAATGAGATTTTTGATATTACTTTTGATGTATACAGGCCGGACAGATATTTTACCCTCACTAATCAACTATCTGGACCGTGAATGTTGTGTGCATTCTCTAGCAATTTAAATGCTACAAATGTTGATACATCTGCATTATCTCAATTGGTACCTTTAATTGATGTTATCATGTGTAAATGTAATTTAAAGCAAACCGTTACATATATTATTAATATAGACGTGCCACCTGATGTACATGTTGGCGATTTCGAAATTTTCTTGGATGCACTAGGTATGAATATATCAGGAAAAAGCCTAATTATAATCGGTGATTTTAACATACTGCTATTGCAGGATATATAAAATCTAGAATTCTTTGACATTGCAATTGCTACATTTATATACGACTAACGTTATACTAATGCTAAATAACGTTACAAATATCAATGGAAAACTTCTTGATCTTGTGTTAACAAACGTGGATTGGCAGATAATGGGTTGCTCGTGATTCTGAACCGTTCTCCTAAGAGGATAGTCATCATCCAGCTCTCATCATTAATCTCTCAACTTATTAACCTGGCATAGGACGGACAACTTTCCGGTCTCCAGTAATCGTAAATATAATTTCCGAAAAGCGAATCTACTTTTGCTTTACTCTGAATTATGGAATATCGATTGGTCATTTCTCTTATATATTGACAACGTTGACAACATCTAGTAGGTATATGCTATGATCGCCTTTACTCTGTAATCAACGAGTATGTACCTGTATCCCGTTTGGTATACATATACTTTAAAACATCTTGTCAAAGTAATAGAAACATATTTTAGAAGATGGAACCGCATGAATATATCTCATCACTATGATGAATTTAAAAGAGTCAGATAGTTCGTAAAACATGAAATGCGAATGGCCTGCAATACTTATCTTCGTAGAACTGAAGACAGTTTAATTGATAACCCAAGATCATTTTGGTCATTTGTAAATAGTAAGAGATCGCAAACAAGAATACCGGCTACAATGTTTCTGAATGATCATTAAATATCACAATCTTAGGTCATAGTAAACACGTTCGCCTCTGAATTTTCAAAGAACTATTCTACAAGTTCAAGTGCCGTCACCGAGATGTTCATCTCTAATATTTTGTTTGATCTGGGGAGTATTGGCGAGCAAGAAGTTTTGAAAGCTGTCTTGAGGATTTGTGATGACATGACAACCGGTGAAGATCAAATACCTAGCTTCCTGGTGCGTGTGTGCGCTAGCACTTTTTCTTATCCTTTGTCAGCTATTTATAACCTAATTGTGTGTACATCAGTGTTTCCGCTTCTCTGCAAAATAAGCAAAATTATACGAGTCTGGGAAAAGGAGATCGTAATAACTTCAATAACTACAGGCCAAGAAGCATAATTTCTAACTTTGCTACAATTCTAGAGTACATTCTGTATAATAGAATCTATAGGAAGATACACCAGTTCTTATCTACCCGGCAACATGGTTTTATGGCTGGTCGTTCGACAGTCACAAACTTGGCCTGTATTACCCAGTACATTTCATTAGCCATAGATAGGCGCCAGCAGGTTGATGTCTTACATACTGATTTCAACCAGGCATTTGACTTTATTGACCATAATATTCTTTTGATGAATATCGATGGTTGTGGATTCAGTCTATCTTTTGCCCGATTGATGTCATCGTATTTATCTAGACAGAAAGCCTACGTTTTCTTTAACGGATACTCATCAACCTTATTTCTTATGAAATCTGGTGTACCGTAGGGGTCCAACTTGTATCCGCTGCTTTTAGCAAACACTGACAATTTTAAAATTTACAATGTAATCAACACTCCTCTCTAACTGTATGCACTTGCAAAACAATCTGCGCAAGGTGGAAAAATGGTGTGTACTAAACAAGATATCTTTAAACGTCAATAAATGTGCTATCGTATCATTCTTCAAAATAACAAGTCCACTAGTGCACACATATGTCACCAAACAAGAATCATTAACAAAAGACCATCAAATGAAAGACTTGGGCGTAATATTTTATTGTCTTCTGATTTTTAATGAGCATATAGAAGCTATTTGCCTACTTGCATCTAGAAATCTGGGTTTCCTAATGAGAAGTTGCAGAAGCTTTCATTCGAACAATGAAGACGCTATATTAATACGCTTGTCAGGAATAGAATTGAATATTGCTCCATAATATGGTATCCTTATTATACTTCTCAACATCTCGCGATCGAAAGAATCCAAACGCGATTTCTGAAGTATTTGTCTTATAGAGTTACTGGAATTTACCCGGAACGCGTCTCCGACTATAAGCCTTACTTATCGAGCATGAAGTTACTTCATTAACTGATCGACGTATTTCTTACAGCGCTTAGTTCCTATTGAATAGGTTATTAAATAAGGTGAATTGCCCTTCATTACATACTTGCTTTGACAGACTTCAATGTGCCATATTTCCGTACGAGGTATACAACAGCGTTCTGAATTCCTCGCGCTCGAACTACATAGGTAATGTGACAATGAGATCTCCAATCTCCCATATAACGAGAAATTTCAATGATATGTTTGCTGTATGTGAATGATATTTAATTTGACTATTAAACTGGAACTGAACTTATTTACTTGATTTTGATAGTGATAGTGATCTTTATTAGTCAACAGCAACAACAATATACATCTGTGTATGTATGACACGTCAAGAGTAAAAACAGAAAATAAAAAAGCATATAAAACGCATGTACAAGTTACACAGTTGTCTAACGAAACATTACAAACACATATACATATAACAATATATACACATATGACAGATATCCATCTTATTATGTCAACAGAACAAGTGATAGCCTGTTTAAAAAGAGTGAGATAGGTATTCATTAAAGTTATAAAACGAATTGTCCAAAATAATTTTTTTTACAGTTCTCGCAAAACAGTTATTGTTCATGCACTTTATGTTATCCGGAAGCTTATTATACAGCTTAGGACCTCAATAATCGACCCATTGCTGTGTTAACTTAAGCCTATCATAGTTCATGGTTAATGCGTTCTTATTTCTTGTTTCGAACACAGGAGAGGACATACACGTTTACAGTGGTAAGTATACGTTCATTCATAAATGCTGTCGGACAGCTTACGCCAAATTCAAGCCCACACATCACTCTTATAGCTTTTTTTTGGAGTATCAACACACTTTCGGCTCCATGCGATGTATCCCACACGAGGATTCCATAAGAAGCAACAGAATGGAAGGTTGCATAGTATGCCAACTTTGCCGCCCTGTGTGTGGCGATGTATTTTATCCTACGAATAGTATAAATTCCAGAACTGAGTCTGCTATTCAGTAGTATTATATGATTTTCCCACTTTAGTCTAGTACCTATTTGTAGTCCGAGGAACGTGGCAGATGATTCGGCGTTTCCTGCGGAAAAGGTGAACGTTTGTGTCTTTTTTCATTCAATTTAAGTTTATTTGCATCACACCATGATTTCAATGCTTTCTTTGTATTTTGACATTCATTCAGATTTACCAGAAACGATACATCATCAGCATACAGGCACGCTTTAAGGTGTGGAATGCTAGTAGGTAAATCGTTAATATATATAATAAAGAGAATCGGACCCAAAATCGATCCTTATGGTATCCCACACGAGATATGTTTGGAATGTTTTTGCAACGCAACACCACAAAAAATTGTCTAATTGTTGTCCTGTCTTTCGCATGCTTGCTGTTGGACGAAATAAATCCTTATTTATTTATTTATTAGTTTAAAATTCGCCTATAAGTTTGGCAAGTTTATGAAAACTATAGACATGAACTTAAAACAGAATTAAAAGAGTGACATAAAATGATTGCAAGTGAATAGAAAAAATAAAATAAGATACGGTGTAAAGAAAATCTAAAATAAACAGAAAAGGCAAGCTAAACGTTTAGCTTTGATATTTTTAGGAGAAAAATAAGAGTGAACACGACGGACGTCTAAATCATCTGTACGACGACAATATTCTACATTTGATACAATGAAACAGCACGGGTTTTATATGACTAAAGATTAATTGAATAGGAAACGGGGAGCCTAACAGAATGTGTGGGAGTTGTTTTTAGAGTTATTTGAGTGAACAAAATATCCTTGTTGATATTGCAGTTGTTGTGTATCACTGCTGTATCATTTATCATTCTAGTTAGAACGAGTCGCGATGACTGATACATAGAATACTGTCGTCAGTCGTCATGATATAACATGGATGATATATGAATTATTCGACATATAAATTCATGTAGGAACCCACTTAAGGAACTTATAAACGCTAGTAAAATGGTTACTTGTTTTCATAAACAAATAATTAACCAGCACTAAAACTCGGATATTTATAATTACACATTTTTGCAACTTCAACTTTGGGCGACATGTAGACAGTAAAATTATTTATTAAAGGACTCCATAACACATTCAACAGTTACTAAAATTAGAAGAAAGTATTTTTAATTATTATTTATTTATTTATTTATTTATTTATTTATTTATTTATTTATTTAT
>SMLS01060212.1:0-15343 GCA_004785975.1 Popillia japonica
TCCTTAAAAGTATGCCGTGCCGCCTGTTATTGTATACGGCATGTATGAGATAAATTATAAATGTTAAGTAGCGCAAGAAAGAATTATTTCTATAAAGCATTTAATTATGAACTTTGACATTTAGTAGTGGTATCTAGTATTCTCCTATTCAAAAGTGAGCTACTAAATTTGAAGTAGCAGAAGAAATTTATGATATTTGTGCAACCATAAAGTAGTTAGTTTCTATAGAAACCAGAAATCACACCATCAATTTTATTGTGAACGCATTTAATTGTGTTTCACACAAAAATAATCTACTATACAGTTATGTATATATGTATGTAGATATACAAGTGGTATTGCAGTTTTTGTCATTTCTTAATAACAATATATTAAGTTTATTGCAGCAGTGAAGTAACATCATAAAGTGAACTTTGGGTAATAATAGAATAAATATTTACCCACATTTTCTGCTGCATAAGTAATCAGATTTACATTATCCTTTGTGACTTGTTACAGAGTAATTACTCAGATGAGATAAAATATAGATGCTTATCAAAAACAAGTATAATAATTATTTATTTTGCCACCATAGTACATATAAGATACCTATTGCTTAACTAAGAGATACCAGTTAATTATTATGGCGAATAAAATTTGAAAATGTATTCATAACTCTTAAAAAAAAGTAGGTTTTTGTATAAATTTAGCATCCTTTCTTAGCCTAACATTTTTGAAGAATTACTTCTAAAAATAATTTGCAAGAATTCGTTAATTACCCGTCCAATGTGCTAAATTTGTTTTTGTAAATGATACGTTTACTGTAATTAACATTTATAAAAGTATTTATTTCAATTCTTAAGAGTACCCTCTGAATTTTGCTTGCTGGCTGCATGATTTTCGCTAGAAAATAATAATTTTGCTGAAAATAGATTAGTGGTAATCATGTTCTACCGACAGGTATTTCTTTTTTTTGGAAATTATAAAGTAGTTATAAAATTAACCTTTAGCCACTGACGTGACAGTTGTGTGCAGTTTAATAAAAAAATAATACGATACTAGACAACGTCTTTAACCTTATTTTATAATGATACAACGCTCTTTTCTCAAATACCGTAAGTTTGGTGAATAAAATTGTTGTATAAAGGAAATAGCTAAGAAAACCGCAATAAAATGTAGACATGACTAATTACAATGTTCTATTGAAAAATGTAAAATTTATTACAGTAAATGAACTAAACGCATAGTTTACTTTGCAAAGTATAATAAAAACATAAAATGTCCTTAAGAACGCCATATTTTAACAAAACTGCAGCATTCAAAATAAGCAAAAAGAAATTCCGAAACACAAATTTTACATATTTTCTCGTGGCAATCACTAAACATTGTTTTCTTTCAAGATGATTCATTTCATTTTCGACTTCCTATCCTTACTTTGAGGACACAAGCCGCGTCTTTTTATTGTAGTGCTTCCTTCAATTCGAGGACGATCTTGGTCATCGACTGGTTTTCCTAAAATTTTTCCAATGGGCATATGGTGTTACCAAAGTCACTTTTTTCTTTTTCAAACTACTGAGTCAAAATTTGTTCATAATTGTTGTCACCAAAACGTACTTTTCTTGTTCCACTCGCTATCTCATTAGTCAAAAATCAGCAATATATAAGGTGACGTGATGTTACCCTGACCACAACTTGTATTTATGATTAAACTATTAGATAAATTGGTGAAGGTGTCGACAGCAGCTCAAAGGGAAGGTATGCGCAATTAATACTAAAAATATAAACACTAGGGTTATTGCAGTTTATAGACCACCAGCAAGTGATATGTACAAGTTCATGATGAATATATCAGCAACGCTAACTGTAATAGCCGAAAAATATCAAATCGACAGGATTGTACTAGCCGGTGATTTTAATATTGATTTTAGCGGTAACAGGAAAGAAAAGGCAGAATTAATTAACATTGAAGACATGTTTGGTTTAAAGCATTTGATGTAGGTAGCTACAAGGATTGGAACAACTTCTACATGTATAGACAATGTATTCACTGACTATGATGGCAACATAATGGTAAACACTGTAGAAACACATACATATATCCGATCACCTGGCGCAAATTGCCTGGAATCAAGTTGTTAGCCTCGATAAAACATGAACCATTTATGCCTTCCAAAAAAAATGCAGCAACTATAAAATTGATTGGGGTTGATTATTATTGCAATGCCACTGTTCATCCTTATAATGTGTCGTTTTATATACTTTTGTTTTATCTATTAATCCTATTAATACTACTCAAGTCGGTTATGGAAATTCTATTGCCTCTTTCAATAATAATTTTTAATAATTATTTAATTGTATTATTTTATATAGTAGTTACTTAAATGTTAAACGATGAAAAGGCCGTAGTGCTATAGTTTACATGAGCGAGATGTGCATTACTACACACCTAGACAATTTAACTGTCATAACTTAATTACCCCCCGAAATAAATAAAGCAATTTAGAGAATGGATCACCTAATTTTTTGTTACAAAGCAAACATAAGAAGAGTAGAGAAAGTTCATTGGAATTGTTAAACTGTTCTGAATAGGTATTTACAAATACCTGTATATGCCATCTCATAAATCTAGTCAACTTCCTAATGAGTTTCACAGAATTTTATAAAGGAAAAGTACAGGGGTTCCCCATCTATCGCAACTGTCGTACCATTTGCTTTATTCACTCTAGACAATTATCATTTTGTGTGTGTTGTTGTAAGTGTAGTGGGTTTATAAAATTTAGCACCGGCAATAATTGCATACCTTCTCATTTTTTTATCTGTAGTGAATGCAACTACAGTGATTTCCACGCAACATTGTTGTCGGAGTTGCCACTGTAGTTCTTGCGGCGTAGATAGTGTAAATCTGTTTTTGTAGGCCTTGTTGGAATATTATTTCGCTGTAAGTAGTACACCAGCCCAAGTTCCAGATAATGTATTTAGAGAGTCGGTTCAATTAACTAGGAAACAGTATAGAGAGGTTCATAAGTTAATTAAGAAAGATATTACTGGTCAAGCATGCAATACACAGAAGCCTATCAGGAGAGAAAAAGAAACAACATACATAGCAGTATGCCTGAAGTAAATATAAAAAAAACTGATAAGAATATATTTTTTGAAAAACGTTTATGCAATATATTTGAACAGATTATTGACTTACATAGATATTATAAGTAAAGGCACACTGATGTTGTAGTCGATGGAGAAAAAAAATCAGGGCGATTTTACGTAATGCTAAAAGAGAATGTACTATTAGAAAGGGTTGTTGATAAACAAGGACTGAATTTTTATGAGCAGATACTGGTCAACTTCAGTTTCATCCTCACCTTCGGCAGAAATGGCTTGAAACAATTTTCTTTTTACTTGTTTTTGGTACTTGAGTGGAAGACCATTAATTAAATGGTACATAAATAAAAAACTGATATAAAGCGTCATTCTAAGCATCCGTCTATCTGTTTTCAATTTTCTCCAAGAAGGTTTTGACGCATCTTATCCCTCTGTTGTGCTCTCTTGTTATCTTCAATAAACCGGTAGTAGGTGTCGACTCTCTATACTTCCTAGGTGAGGTACTCTCTGAGTGTTCAACTTGTTCGCCATAATGTATTACTTCAACGTTAAGTGCAGAGAGTGCATTATCCTCCACTTGCAACTGAGTTTCTTCAACTGGTGAAATGATATAAGAAATTCCACCTTGTACTCGTTGGTTACTTGGTTTGCACGTTCACGCAAAAAGAGGTACCTATGATCCACAAAACTGTGTTGAAAGCACAACACGATCCACGCGAACACAGGTTAAAGTGTGCTGCGCGTGGCAGGGGTTTAATATGCGTCACTGCGTCTTAAACCGTGTTATATAAATCAGCCCAGGCATGCCAAACTTTTATAGCTGTTTCACATTATTGTTTATAAATTTTCACTGACTGACACCTTTAAATCAGCTACCAGATGTTATCAGTTGGTGTATTTTGACTGAATCGAGCACATAACTGAATTAGATGACTAAGAAACTTCAAATTCAAACCGAAATCGTGAAACAAGATATACTTGATTACCTGGCATAATTGACAACAAATATTTGCGGGGCTTTAGTATTAAGATAGATAACAATTTTATCCTTATTCCCGCAATTTGCTTTCCATCACTTTTTTATCGAATAGCAGATAACTGTGATTTCAAGGACTGTGGGCTAGAATAATACGTAAGACGACAACGCTTAATTAGTTTGGGACACGTATTTTGATGGCACGTGGATCACAATTCGGTACGCGATTAATGTCTCATCATTACACAAGTTCCAAATTAATTAGTTGTTGAGGTATTTGGTGTTACCGATCATTTTCTGAATTGTACATAGCTCATACAAGAAACAACAATGAAATTGTAGGAATTTCTTTTAATATTAGATGTCGCGTAATTGATAAAAAAGGAAATTATCGGTTTAGAAAGTTATCGTGGAAAAACTCTGTCCAGATCTCTTTTAAAATTAATTTTACATTTAAACAATCGATGACGTCGTTCAAAGGCGCTTTACACCATATATATACTGGCTACACACTGCTTCGAAGAGTTTTTCCGCCTAGTTATAAGCCTAAATTGACGTTTGTACTTGACGTTTTGTTAATTATTCTGTCGGCTTCTTCATAATGTTTCTGACAACTGTCATTAGAAACATTCTGGTCGGATATGACAATGAGTACTTAACAATCACCATCATCATCATCATCAATCATATCATGTTCAATTTTCATTCTGAAAATATTAACATTTGACTGGTTGTACGACATCATTAGAATCATTTGTTGCTTTTTCTGAGAATTATTTGTATTTTGAAGTATTTTGAAATTTTGACATTATTAAAGATGTCCAATAGTTAAATCTCTCAAGAGTTGTTGGTAAAGTAGTTTTTCCTTCAACAATACTTTTGCAATTATCATGTGCTGTTATTTATGCGGTTACATTTGAAGTCCAAACTAATCAATTTTAAAATTAGAATTCGTATAGTGATTCTTCATTTTACGAAAGAGTACTTTATCTTATGTTCAATTACTTACATTGGCTTTTACAAACAACAGTTGACCTTTTTATTGATCAGCTTATTTTATGCATACACACACAAATAATGTGGGAATTCACACTAGATACGCAAAAATTATAAGTAAGCAAAAATAAAAGAAATATTATTGCATAAAATTTTACATCGATAGAATATTTTATCTACATCCATGGCAGTTTGCACTATTATAGACATACATACATACTAAGTAAATAAAATAACAGCAAATAATTTGGCACGTAGCATACACTAGCTTATTGTTAGCAGAGCTTGGCAATAGAAAAGAATAATAATTAAGATTGGTATTGTACATAGAAAATACACTTTAGTGAAATATATGAGCTGTAGATAGCCTTGAATGAAAAATTTGAAAATCTCTAATTTTTTGGGGAATTCTTTATATAAAAATGTGCTACACTTCACAACTAAAACAAATTTAAACATAGAATAATACTTATATTTCCAAGACTTAAAAAATGGAATTAGATTTCTGAAAAATACATATTATAACGACTACTATAACATCAGGTTGTTAGGGAAATAATTTAGTTTTTGTTCCGGGCAGAGCATTTAATTGTAGAAAGTGAGAAGCAGCATTTGCAGAATATTTTACTTTTTTTCTGTCGGAAGTAAATATAAAAACAAGAAAAAAGAAGTCAATATGTATGGAAAAGATATATTGACAGTATAGCAGTGCCAAAACAGGTTTGCAAAACTTCTACCAGAGGTTAAAGAATCATCATGTTCTGGAAAACCAGTTGCTCATGCTCTCATGGAAAGAAATATGTATCGTTGTGTTGACAGCCGTGATGTACTTTTCAAACGTCAAGAAAATGAGCCATTTTTGGAACGCGACATCACCAGAGACGACAAATGAGTTGTAAAACGCAAAAAATCGTGGATTAAAAAGGATAAACCTGCTCACAACATCCCAAAAGCCAATCTGTTTGGCAAAATTTATGTTTCTTCATCATAATCATTTTCATAATCACTAGTCTCCAATGAAGTAGCAGTGCTATTTCCATCCAGCCCATTCTCGCCGCATTCTAAAATCATGCTCATTTTCCTGTGATTCTGTTTTGTTCAAATTTGAAAAATACATAAATAAAAATCCATAAATATTATATAAGGAGCATAATATTTCGATAATTCTTATTAGAATGAGCTTAATGAAACGCCTGTGATATTTTCTTCTTCATCTATTCCATCAATTATCGTCTGTATGGAAGGTAACTGATCACCTTCGAACCATTGAAAGTAATATGTGTTATCGTCTTCTCTCCATCCATATTGAATCGGAAATGAAATGACAGGATTGTCATGATGGCTCCACATTTGAGCAATATACGTTGTTCTCTATAAATATTGGTGTAATTCTGATCTACACGGAGGAAGCCCAGAGCCATTGAAATTATTGTCTACTCGCAGAATATCTTCGTTTCTTTTTATTCCGCAAGTCTTTATAAATTATTATATCCATACATTCGACATACAAACTCCTCCAATACTTTAAATAGTTTATCTAAATCACATCACAGAAGTGAATGGGACAAGCACACCGTTTCGAAACTTAATAGTAACGCCATCAAATGGTACACTGTTGGCTCCAAAATGGCGGAGGGAATTGGAATAGGGATGAGAACAAAATATTCTCGAAAGCTTGGGGATGTACCCAAGTATCTTCCAGGCGGAAATACACGCCATTGAAAGATGCTTCCAGTTCAGCATCGATAGAAGCTATGAAAATCAAGAGATTATCATAATGTCTGATAGTCAAGCAGCCATTAGGGCGCTGAACTCCAACGTTGTCAGTTCCAAAATCTTTTGGGAGTGCCTAGACAAACTAAATGACCTAGGCAAAAGAAATAAGGAAACCCTGTTGTGGGTTCCGGGACACACCGGAGCGAAAGGGAATGAGATAACAGATAATCTTGCTGAGAAAGGAGCCGGAACACCTTTTGTGGGGCCTGAACTTTTTTGCGGGATAAGTAACAGTGATATACTGGAAAAGCTCAAATGTGAAGTAGAGCAGAGGAAATCCAAATACTGGGAGAATCTCCGCGGTATGAGGCAAGCTAAAACTCTTCTGGGAACATATAACCAAAAGAGATCTTCAGAATGCATTAAGCTCAGCAAAATTAATATTCGCATATTGACAGGTATCCTCTCAAGCCATTGTAAACCTAACGGACACCTAAGCAGGCTCGGAATAGCAAAAGATGCCGAATGGAGATTTTGTGGGGAAGAGGATGAATCATCCATCCATCTACTCTCAAACTGCTCTGCACTGTGCAACTCAAGGGCTTTGCACCGAGGAGCACATGAAATTGAAGAGGGGAAACTACCTAATCTGAGGCCTCTGAGATATCCTGAACTTTCTAAAAGGAATCGGACTAATTGGCCAGCTGTAAACACAGCGAGAATGGGGAACACAATAGATATTTTAGGTCGCAGTGGATTATCACCAGACATACACACATCTAAATCAAGGATCAAGGATTTTCGAAATTGCTTATTTAAAAAAACTGGCGAAGCTTCCGATGCCGTTTCAGCAATTGCAGTATAGTTACACTTTTTTGGCAAAGCTGTGAATACTCGGTAGCACTTCGACTGGTACATGAAAGTTGGAGACAATGCTGACGGTAACTTAATGTCATTCACGTATAATTCTCTCTCTACTCGAATAGTGAGCACTACTCTACAATTGTTTAGCGTTTCTTACACGAATGCTCGCAACGTCTCATGTTTTTTGAGACAAAATACACAAAAAGGCGTTGAATCAACCATTTTTAAAATTCGAACGCGTTCGCTTATATCAGAGGCTACTCGTCAACTAACTTGAGCTATTGCTTTAGATCTGAGTCCCGGTGTATTTTGGACAAATCTTATTCTGAGGTGTAGTACAAGGGAACAGGTAGTCGATTCACAACGAATCTCTTCTACCCCAACCAAACATATTGAGCTATATGCTACTCGTTTCAAAAATTTAAATATCTAAAATTATATACATTATTGAAAACAAATTGTTTTCTCTATTAGATTAATGGTTTGTGTGTTAATTTTAGTTTGTATGTTAATGGCTCAAGAAATATAATTATAATTGTACTATACAATCTGAAATTGAATGCGGTTATTATTTATAATTAATATAACATGAAAAAAATCATCAGACTGCATGATAATAGTAGAAAGTACACTCTCTTTCTAAAGTAATGTTTCTCCCAGTTAACGGGTTCCTATCAATAACGTCTTCCAATGGACGTACTCTAGCCGTCGAGCGACCTCGGTTACCCAGCATTGCTATAACCGAGATCGCCCGGCGGCTAGAGTACGTCCATTGGAAAGCGTTATTGATATGAACCCGTTGGCTGGGGGAGACATTACTTTAGAAAGAGAGTGTACATTAGTTGGACCGCAAAAGACGCCGCGCCGTGCGCTCAATGCTTTTTAACGTTGCGCTACACTCTAGAGGCCCGACTGACGAACTTTTAACCATTATCCATGCAGTCTGACGTTCTTTTTCTTGTTATATTAATCATAAATAATAACCAGTATCAATTTCAGATTGTATACTACTACTGTATTTGCAGGAATTTTCAGACGACTACTTATACATAACTGACGACGATTTTACCAGCACATCGACGTCGGACAATTATTTTTCTTAAATTTATATTATAAATAAGTAATGTGATAATTTGTAGCGTGTATACTACTACTATTTTGAAAACTTTTTTCGACAACTTCGTCAGCTCCCTACAACTTTACTTACCGAGGTCGCGCGGTCTGACTCTCGGTTTATCATTAAGCAATATATAAACTATTATTAAAATCATATCCCACTATGTATATTACTACTTATGAAAAGAGTCCGGTAGCTCCCGGACTACTACGACTTTTTTTAGACGGTAAAACCTTTACTTGAAATGAGATAAAAAATCATCACCACTAAATTATTTATAGAAACGGATTCCTGTATAGAGCTATACAAAATGTGCTTTAGAGATGGTAGAAACTCTATTGAGTAGTTCAAAAACCAGTTAGGCATCAAATAAAGAACTGCTTCCCTTACGCATAACGTTAGTTAGTCTCTTGCGGCACCCCGTGATAATAATACGACTTTTGTTGTACGAATAACGCTTTGAATAGTTTCATTTCTCTTTCTATTTTATTGCGAATAAGGAAAGTAGTGTTTTGCATTGTTTGTGTTGCGTTAAAGACTACAACATTTTACTTTAGGTAGACGAAGCAATAAAGTTTACAGTAATTTTATTGGTCCCAAGGAAGTAAACAGTTACCAGTGTTAACTTGACTTGAATTATTTAAGGACGTATTTGCGACTTAATATTCCGAAATTCTATTGGTTACTTATGTAATGTTTATACCCATCTAGTAGTTATTAACTGCAAAAGTAGTACTGAAATATATTTGCATGACTGTTAAACATTTGTTATAGCGCAATTTCTATTTACACACAAACAACAACTTAGATAATATACATTCTTTGTTTGTTGGGCAGATGCAGCATAAAATTATTGTGCTGTTAAAAGAAATTATATCTGATACATCGCGTCGAACTATCCTTATTATTCTGTGCAAGAATATAGAATCCTGCTAACAGAGCCCTCTACAAACTAGCTTCGAATTTACTACGACTCGATATTGATTTCTAAATAGTACTGTATGGTTAGTTTTTAGGAAATGCCTTATTTAAGTATCTACATTGAGCTCTAATTGCAACAAATATGTAGTTTGATATTATAACTGCTAATTTCCAAAATCTAACATAACATATCTGAAATATTCAATTTGCCCCTTTGTATTGAAACTGTGGTGAACAATTGTTGCGTTGATCTTTTTAAGCTAGGTACATATAGGGGTACAAAACTTTTCACTAATAGATTTAATACTGTATTTGGAAAGATTTGCCTACTATGATTAAGCGAGAAATAGTCACGTAATCCTCATATTTTCCGCACATATCATTTTGTATGACACCTTACACTGTTGTAAATTATCACATCGATATCGTTCAATGTGATTAGATAATTCGATTTTATTTAATATCTTGATATATTCTAGTATTATGTCTGCTGTGTCAAGCGAACATTGTTTTAATAATAAATAATGTATCAGGGTGTCAGGGTCGAGAGGGAAGTCAATCCGAGGGAAAACGCTAGCATTTGCTCCATACTATTTTTCCAGTGAGTATTTTTGAATTTCATTAAGTATCTATGTACATATGTATATATAAGGAAATACATACATTTTATCATGCTTGCACAATGGAAACGAACAGTGCATTACTATTTGCTCTAATGTGATTCCATAAAAAGAAATACTGATACTTCACATATCGCACATGGGCTCCATTACACATTACTTTATTCAATATTTTCAGTATTTAAACTTACTTATTCTTATAAAAATTAATTTTACTTTTATTCTTAAACTTCTTTCTTTGTAAATAATCCCACATATTATTGCGAATTATATTGAGTTTTTATTAATCAATAAGACAATTTTACCAGTTGTGTTTGTGTATATTTACTCACAAATAACATTTTTTAATATGAAAAATTAAAGCTTTACTAATGCTCTCGATATTTTTCTATTTCAACCTCAGATTGAGTGTCTTACTAACATAACTTTGCACTAATTTTTTTTTTTAGTTGAAACTAGTTTCTTTTTTATACAAAAGCGACCTATTATAATAATAATAATATATTTGGTTCTGTAAACAGATGCGTATAACAAGTTATAGAAATATGTATAATAAATAGTACAACAATATATGAATCATCAAAACATTCCCCCTACCAAAGTACTCTTTGTAGACTTTTGAGTATACGCAGCTCTCTCTTAGTAACTTATAAACCACTATATTAGTATTTTCCAAAAATATCACACCATATCTAAAATGAAGACACGCATTTGACCAGTATACATACTTCAGAGTCGCCATTAGCAATGACATCACCAATATTTTTACAAAAATGACACACTGCACCACTTATCAGTTAGACAGTTACTGTTAACATCCGTGTGTGTACTTCGGATTCAGTTTAATAATTTTGTCTATATGAACACTACATCTGATATCAACCTACGAGATATGAGAGTTTAACGGTCTGCAATAAAACAGCAGAGGTGCGAGTCTAGCCTTGGTTCGATTTTTGCAACCATTGAGATTAGATTGCGTTGCTCTTTTCATCATACTCGAAAACACATTGACTTCTTTTTATCAGATAAGGTGTTGATTCAACAACACGATAAATTGAATTACCATTACTTTCTCCAGTACCCTGTGGTTGCCGCAATTAGAGATATTAAGGTAATCGAGGAATACATCAATATTGCTCTCGCAATTTATAAATCCTCCACTAACTGGAGCAACTGTAAGCCCTGCCTCATCATAACCATTTTGCAGATTACAGATTATAATGTTTATGTATAAAGTTATATAATTATTTTAAACCGGTGTTGAGCAAAATTTCAAAATTATGCTTGGACGCGATCTAAAATACCAACTCACTTCTTTTGTGTAGGTTAAGCTGTTGACCGTGCCAGTAACTGCGGTGGCTCTTTTCAAAATTACGTTTTTGACCTCTCTTTGATATATTTATCATTTTTTATCCAAAAGAAATTCATAAGCGTTAGTAGTTTAACATCATTTTTACTTTTCTAGTTAAAATCATTCACAAGGAAAGCTTCCTTATTATGTTTAGCATGTACTATTGTGTTTATCAGCTTCCTACCACCACCTTAAATCATCTTTTTTCGCTTGTCACTTCTATCCTCCACCTTCCTCTCGGCCGTCCTCTCTTCCTCTTTTGCAACTGTCCTTGCCATTATTGTTCCTGGCATTCTTGACTTCATCATTCTTTCTATATGTCCTATCCATCTCAGACTCTGCGTTTGCACCACTCCCAATACATGTATTTGCTTCTTCATAAAGTTGTATCAGCGCTTGGTCTGTTCTGGTGACCCATATCTCCCCCCCCCCCTCTTCCCTCTAAATATTTTTCCCTAATCTTTCCGTTCCCATCTCGCCAGCCTTGCTGTACTTTGTTTATGATCCAAGTTCCAGAAGGATACAAAATTACTGGTCTTACTACGGTTTTATACATTTTTATTTTAAGTTTCCTTGATACATGTCTCTTAGCCTTAGCATCCCATTGAGGGCTGCAATACATCTATTGCCTGTCATTAACCTAGCTTGAATGTCAATTTCAAAACCCGGCTTTCTGGTAATCATCGTTTTTAAAAATGTAAAATTCTCTCCTCTCGAAATGGTATACCCTTCCATTCTCCGTTTCCATTCTGACATGCCTTCTTCTTCTAAAATTTTAATTTAT
This sequence comes from Popillia japonica, assembly GCA_004785975.1. Classification (NCBI taxonomy): domain Eukaryota; kingdom Metazoa; phylum Arthropoda; class Insecta; order Coleoptera; family Scarabaeidae; genus Popillia; species Popillia japonica. The sequence goes on from SMLS01060212.1 coordinate 12,427, forward strand.
ATTTTGTTTTCTCTTCTTTTAGGTATAGTTCAACCTTCCGTCCTGGTACTTCTAGGCTTTTTATTATCTTTCTCAATTCTTACCTGCTTATTGTCTATACAACAAATCGTCAGCAAACGCCAGACATTGGATGTCTTCTCTAGTCTTGTCTAGTATGGAATTCTTGACCTATTCATATCTGCTTCTCTTATAACTCTCTCGCCGATCGGGTCTTACTTGGCGATTAATTTCAAATTTTTTTGTTTTGTCATTTATTCTGTATTTAATGATTTGTATTAGTTTACTAGTGGAAATCAAAGCTACCCTGAAGACGATAGTAGAGAAACTGTCGAAACGTCGGATTGTAATAATCCTACAAACGATGGCAATTGCCCAACCAACAATTTCAGATATAACACTATTTTCGTACTTTAAATAAACAAGACTTCATACACTCTACATACACTCTCTCATACACTTTACACCAATTTTTGTACCAGGATCTGAAAGGTTAGATAATTGTCCGAGAAATAGAAAGTCAGCTGAAACCTGTTATGAAAAGAAAACATCAAAAGCAAAAGCTACACATTTTTTCAAATAGCAAAATAATAAACAATAATGCATGTTACTCTAAATGCCTTATATAATTCCAAGGTTGCTGTATCTAAAGCGTTCAGATTCGGACTACAAAATAGATTATCATAAGTTAGACAGATTACTATAATTACAGAATATATTTATTGGGAATAATTAAATTATATATTTCAATGTACTGATCACAGGATTATGGTTGGATTATAGTCTTACTTATTTTAATACAGAGACACAAAATTGAAATAGCCTAGAATAATTTCTTATATTTTGTAAAAAAGTAACTGCTGATATAGAGCTAGGTAATAAGTGGTGGTAAAAAGGTGTGTATTAGCAGCAACAAAAGCTTCTTTCTTTTTTACATTGTCTTCTTGAATTTCTTCAGAGTTTATGTTTTAAATTCGCTTTAACGTAAAGTTTTTATCTACTAATTCCACATTACTCGCCGAAAAAATGGCTTTGAATTTGAGAAATATAAAATATAACCGTTATATATGATTTTGGCCGTGAGGTCATATACAACTCTAATGATTTACACCTTCTGAAATTTAAAGATCGCACTTATTCCCTCATGTTCTTGGGAATGAAGGTATTAATATTATTGTATTAAATTATATTAGGTATCTCTATAATTCCATATATGTATCCGTAAAACTAACTAAGATTATTGTGTAACAGATTGAAACAATTAGCGTTTTCCCGTAGTCGGAGGATCAAATTATTTGATTTAACAACATTTAAAAAAATAAACAAATTCAAATAATGATCAATTTATTTATAAAATAGTAATGCACTCCTCATTGTCATATTTCCAAAATTGGATGGCATATTTATTTTTAGTGCGTTGTTGTCTAAGACCGCATAATTTAGTTGCACTATATGTATTTTCAAGTTTATTTACATTTCAGATTTACTTTCTCCATATTCAAGCGAGGATTAATTAAAGAATTGGACGACGATGATATATACGAAATTCTTAAGGATTATAAATCTTCGAAAATCGGCGAGATGTTTGAGAATGAATGGAACAAACAAAAAATCGATAAAATAAGGTCAAAATATGCAATAATTCGAATGTTACTGGGAGCTTTCGGAAGACAGTACTTCGCATGTGGACTTATACAGTGTTTCATAAGGACTACTTTCATGTAAGCAGTAGATTATATTATTTTAAATATTAGTAGATTATATAATTGTACAGGTATTTAACTACAATAAAGTCAACATATAAACATTCGTATATTTGACACATTTGATGTGGTAGACAATTGACTAGAATTAGAATACAAGAAATGTCGCTCTAACCTCATGGGAATATCTACCCTTAAAAGCTGTAAAAAACAACAATGTGATTAACTAGTAAAATAAGTATATCATGATACGCAACTATTCGTTAAGAGAGTGAGTTTTCTCGATTTTCGAAAGTATGTGTCTTAATTACAATATTTACCTATATATATATATACATATATATTGTATATATGTAGAAAATATCGACCGTACTTAGATAAGTATTGAAAATTTGTGGGGAATCGGTCTGTGAGATAAAAACAATTATTTTTTCATTAGCTCAATATTTCGTTAATTTATTATTAACATCATCAGGAGCATGAATTATCTTCTGTTAAATTGGATACATTTTTAAAATTTAAAATAAAATTATTGAATTAAAAATCTAACAATCACATGTCTACATGTTAAAATCTGATAACGTTATCAGATTTTAACATGTAGAGATGTGATTGTTAGATTTTTAATTCAATAATTTTATTTTAAATTTTAAAAATGTATCCAATTTAACAGAAGATAATTCATAATAATAATAATCTTTATTCATCCCCAGGATGTTTTCATATACACTATTATCACTCTTACTAACTAAATGTTACATATACTTTTAACATACAAACTACAGTATTTCTTAAACTGACTTATACTACTCGCCTGTTTTGCTTCACTAGACATTTCATTATATAATTTCAATCCTTTGTAATATAAATTATTCTGTGAACAAGACTTCTTATTTAACGGCAATCTAAAACTATTTATATTTCTAGTGTTATATGCATGTATATCACAATTGTATGTAATATATCTATGTATTTAAATAATTAGGCATTTTACTATGTACAATTTTATATATCAAAACCAAACTATTAAAATAAACTCTTTGTCGAACACTAAGCCACTGCAACGCCTCCAGCATGAGAGATATATGCTCCTGATGATGTTAATAATAAATTGACGAAATATTGAGCTAATGAAAAAATAATTGTTTTTATCTCACAGACCGATTCCCCACAAATTTTCAATACTTATATATATATATATATAGTGATGTGATTGT
>SMLS01060214.1:0-16780 GCA_004785975.1 Popillia japonica
TTTTTGAGATATAGGGTGACATTGAAAATTTTCAATTCACAAACATCTCTCGTATCTCAGTTGCTATGGAAATTATACCTTGTTTTTTATTAAGAAGACCAAATGATAAAATCCGCTTCACATTAGGCAAATTAAACTGACAGCTTTTTTGGCGGTAAATTTAAATGATGTATTAGGGTCAAATGAGTTATTTACACTTGGATATGCAAATAAATTGCACACAATACATTTATAAAAAAATAAGTGCACATTAATGTGAATATGTATTTTATTATTTGCATTATATTGGTACTACATCAAACATGTTAACATAAAATTTGTATTTTAGAAATTTTAAATTAATGTTACATACTATTATAAATTATGATAGGAAGAATCTATGTATCCACAAAACCTGGTGTGACTTAATTCAACACTAATGATATATTTTAAATACATAATTCTGCACTTCTTCGGCAGAAGCACTATCACTGTCGATACTAACATCACTGTCACTGGTGTCACTATTTCCAAGCGAAATAATAAACAACTCCACTACATCATCTATTAGGAATCCATCTAACTTGCACATTTTGCCTTCTTCTTTCATTACATGTTCTACACATTTTGTCTTATGTTTCCAAGGTTACATTTGTAATTGCGGTTAACACTTCGACTAATTTGAAGCTTTTATTTTTTTTCAGCTACAGCATATACATTGTAATATTCCTAATTCTAATCGCACCATGTAGGGATCAAACGGTATTTGTTTTTGAAGCAACTATTCTTGCATTTCTGCTTTTCGTGTAAAAGTTGTTGGTTTTTTTCCTTTTTCTGGTACGGTAAGATGCATTATCCATTACAATAACACTATTGTCAGGCAATTTCTTAAAAATATTATTGAACTACTCCTCAAAAACATTTGCATCCATTTCATCATGGTAATTGACTGTTTTTCTTCGTTCAAATAGTAGTAACCCATCGTCAACAAAACTGTTTTTAGAACCAATATGTAAACTAATCAAACGTCTTCCTTTACCAGTAGGATATTTGAGACCAGTGCACCATCTGTAAATACCTGTCTGCGTGTTGTAACATTAATATCTACTCACACTTGTGCCTACATTCGGCAATGTTTTGTCTAAATAATAGATTGGGCCTTGTTCATGTCTATATTTTGATATCAAAGATAAAATATCTTCGTCTCCACAAAACAGTGTCATCATGTTCGAGCAGTAAACTTTTGTGATTACGTTTTAAATATCTGTAAATGCATACTCTATATTATATCAAACTCTTAAACAATTAGTACCCAAACTTACTTAAAATTCAGCATTTTCATTAATTTATACAATGTTGAATGACTCATTGGAGGTATATTTTGATCTTCCCTTATTTTCTTTAAGATTTTGTTTAACGTAGGAAATTCTCCATTATCATGTATTTAATAGTGTCGTCAAGTGTAGATAGCATCGCCTTTTTTCCACTTCATTTTAATGATGGTGAAATTAGTCCTTTAGCTTTATATTCACCAAGAATATGGAAAACACTTGACTTCGAAACACCTATTAATATTGTTAAATATAAATATACATATTTATAACTATTTATGTATGTTACCTAAGTGTTTGCAATTTGCAGTGTTGTCTGTGTTTTCTTTATTGATATTGATAATCCACTTGTACTAGGCTGTTGATCCATTTTTACCATCAAATAGTTTTAACAAAACTGATTTTCTTGTTTAATCGTAGTAGAAACACAAAAAGATAATAGAAAAATATTTAACGAAATCAGCTGTGCCTATAATATGGCGTCGATAAAATCTAGCATATTTGGGCAGTGTAAACCTGACCGGCAATAAACCAATCCTAAGCCTATATTTTCGCGGGCTATTTTAAATTAGGTCTTCTTAATAAAAAACAAGGAGTGAAAAAATAAAAATGGAATGTCATCCAGTTTTTTACGAAGAATCCAGTGGTGTAGTTAGTCTTTTTCTAAGTGTAATAATTTTCAAGTTATGGACCATAGTTATTATTATTTAAATGAAACACTCTGTATATTATTTCTTATTTCGATTCGGGGATGTCAAAAATATATAGTTGTGTATATTTATTTACACAAACAAGTTAAGAATTTGATATTTTTAAAAATTCTACACACGTGTGTTTGTGAACAGTAGGCCATTGCCGAGTTACCAAGCAAACAAGCGAATGTTCAAACTTTGACAGATTTCTTGTTGCGAATTACTCTTGTTACGTAGGTGTTTTTATCGTAGTACTCTTTGTTTGTTTATCAACAATGCCTTTTATGAAAACTATTAAAAATACGATATGCTTAAATGTTTTATACGATGCGACGAAAATCCCCAAGAATCTTCCGAATTACTCCATTAGGTAGAGTATCTATTTAAAGCGCTAGCATTAGCGTAATTTCTGATTCTCATATTTAAGGATCGTTTTCGTTTATATTACATGAAAGCCTGAAGAAGGCAGCCTTCTCTAGACACTTTTGCACGTTTGAAAAAAAAATAGTTCAACATGGTTGTTTTATACAGCCGCGTCCCTGAACATATATCAAACAAGGCAAGGAAAATAAAGCAATAGATATCTTATCATGCGCAGAAGTCAGGAATGCGACTTCTTGTAGAAAAATCAAGTGCTGGAATTCTTAATCGTCACAATACTAGGCACTGATCGGTAGAAAATCATCACTTGATATTTGAAAGGGCATAACAAGGATGCTTCGGTGTTGGTGTATCATGTTTTATTTTGGGTGGACGCATAGTGTATAGAATGTATGAAGGAAGGGGGAGGGGGTTTAGTCGTTTTGACGGTCGTTCCATCATCCACTTGCTGTGTTTTTGTCCAGGTACATGGTTCCAGTTTGATTGGTGTTGTTTCACAATCCACTCATTGATTGCACCACGCACTGCAGTTTTTGTAATACCTAGACCTAGCTCCAGTCCAGTAAATATCATTTGGAAACTTTCTTTCGCTAGCTGGTCTGCAGTTTCATTGCCTGCTATACCCCGGTTCCTTGGCACCCACACCAAGTTGACCTTGTGTTTAGCCAGAACAGTTAGGTTTTGCAGACATTCCCATACTAGTCTGGAGGCTACAAGATTTGATGCTAGTGCCTTTAAGGCTGCCTGACTGTCGGAGAGACTGCAAATCGTTTCTCCTCGCGGTTGGCGACGCAAACTATCCAATGCACAGGTTTGTATAGCATATATTTCTGTTTAGAATACCGTGGTGTATCTTCCAAGTGGTTCACACAGTTTGTAACCCTCGTTTTCCTCGTAAACACCAACGCCAGAATTGTAAACCAGTTCTGGGTTCTCTGTTTTCTCCCTTCACCATTTCTCCACTCATCCCAATTCAAAAAGACTTTGAAGGGTTTGTCGTTGGAGATTCTGGTAGTTGCTATGTCGCTGCTCATATCGAAGATTGGGGTTTTGACTACTGTTTCTATATGGTGTGTCCCGACACATTGTGGGTTTTCCAGTTATTAGTATTTTTCAGTCTGTAAGGGGAGGTATGTTTAACATGCTCTCCATTGCAGCTGTTGGGGTACTCTTGATAGCTTCAGTGACGCAAAGGCATGCCAGACGTTGAACCTTTGACAGATCAGCCCTCGCACACCCCCGCGCAACCTTTGGCCACTAAACCAGGCAACCATAAGTTATCATGCGTCTTACTACCGTAGTATACAACCAGTAGGTCATATGCGGTTTGAGCCCGCATGTCTTCCCAACTGTTCTACGGGTTGTTAGTAACACCCTCTTACATTTGTCTGTCATTTCCTTCAAATGTGAGTTCCAGTTCAGTTTAGAGTCTAAGGTCACTCCCAGGAACTTACCCTTCTGACTGAACTGTATAACTCCATTATAGAGAGACGGTGCTCGTAGGCCATCCAGTCTCCTTCTTCTGGTAAAAGGCACAGGTGCAGTTTTTGTAGGGTTTACTCCAAGGTTCTCCTTCTTGCACCACCCCTCTACCATCTTTAGTGCTCTTTGCATCAGTTTAGAGATTATGCTGGTGCTCTTACCTATGATGAGTATAACGATGTCATCAGCATATCTCTGTGTGTAGTAGCCTGCATCGTTTAGCAGGACGAGCAGCTCGTCAATTACCATGCCCCACAACAGAGGGGATAATACACTTCTCTGGGGGCACCCTCTGGAAACTGACACCTGCACCTTATCATCTGTCAGTTCTGCTTCTACCTGTCTACCATGAGGCGTATTTTCTACCCACTCGCATATAGCATTTTCTACTCCACGACTTTTAACAGCTCGTATAAGAGATTCAAATGAGATGTTATCGAAATCACCTTTTATGTCAAGAAATGCTGCTAACGCAATTTCTTGGTTGTTTAAAGTGGCCTCGGTCCGCGACATAAGCTGGTGATTAGGGTGTAGAGGCCTCTCTATCACGGAGGTTTCCCTAAGATACTTTTCAAGCAGTTTTTCCATAGTTTTTAAAATAAACGACGATAGGGTTATTGGTCTGTATGCCTTGGCCTCGGCGCATGAACCACGCCCAGGTATAGGGATAAACACAACCTTGGGCCTATTCCAACCTGATGGTATGTGACCCAGCGCCAGGCTGGCTCTGTAAATTCTTCACTGTCTCTTCACCTTGCTGTAATATTATGTGCCGTTAATTCAGCCATGTTTCGTCTAAATAATAGATTGGGCGTAGCTCGTTTCTATATTTTGACATTGAAGATAAATATTTTCGTCTCCACAAAACAATGCCATCACCTTCGAGGAGTAACCTTTTACGATTACATTTTAAATATCTGTAAATACAAACTCTGTATTATATAAAACACATAATTAGTATCAAAACTTACTTAAAATTAAGCATCTTCATTAATTTATACAAGGTTCAACGAGGTATAATTTGATCTTTCCTTATTTTCTTTAAGATTTTGTTTAATGTGGAAAGTTCTGTATTTTTTTTTTTCAATTTTAGCCCCTTTATTAAAAAAAACAGAGTATAATTATGTTTTTGCCACAATATGGCTCTGTAGATTTTTTGACTTAAAACTTCCATAGTTACTGACTATTTAAATCACATGTTACCACGTCGTAGATTCGATATTCACACGTTATTATTCCCAATACAACAAAGTATTATGAAGTAATTATGAATAATTTTTATGGATACCTGTAAAACCTCTCTGAATAAATTCTGAAGATATTGCGTCCGAGTTGGCTCAAATCAAACTTGAAATGATTTTGATTTTCATTTCTAGATTAAGGTTTTATTTGTAACAATAACAATTCTATAAGTTTTCCTCACCATAAACTGTATAGAGTGTTAGTTTGTTAGTGATTTTTTTCTAGGTATACCGGCACATCATCAAAACCTGCTCTTCCAGTTCAAGGAACTGCAGGATTTCCATCGGATGTGCGACATTGGTATAGTGAACGGTTCTAAACTAAAATTAGTCTTGTCGATGCGCGGTGGTCCAATTTCGACGCGAAGACTGTCCACTTGCGACCATCATATCGTGTGGAAGGATCTAAAGGATCTGATTGAGCATACACGGTATTTTTAATGTCATTTATCTCCTTTTTTTTTAGAAAAAAATCAAGTTTTAAATAATTCTATTTTATCCTCCAATTTTTTCCGTTTTAGAGAAGAGATCGGCGACAAAGTTGGTTCGAAAGTATCCGTTTTAGTTTTCAAGGAGGGTGAAGTCATTAATCTCATCCGCGTGATCGAAAACGAAGATGGAAGTTACTCACCGTACGCTGACAAAGCTATTTCCCCACCGTACAGAACTGCAGCGGAGAAGGAGGATAATCAAGTGAGTTTCTTCAAGAAGATCACCGAAGATATGGAGATGGCTTCGAAGATGCACAGTCTCAAATCGAAAATGCAGAATCTCAGCGTCAAACGGCAGTTGCGCAACGCCAAACAGCAGCATAATCTCCATCACCACCACCATCATCACCACCACCACCACAGTAGTATACCTGCATCCTCGACTTCGAGTAAAATGAAATTGGGAAGTTCCTCGTCGGACGTCAAAAAGAAATTGAATTTTTTCGATAATCCTAACGCTAACGGCATATCCTCCAGTTGTAATCACAAACCGTCTTCTTCGACGTCGTCCACTTGTCTCCGTTCTTCGCGTCTAGCCTACCGCCTCTTGAACGATCACATGAGGACGACCCAATCTCCGGATTACGATCAGCATCTGAAGAAGTTCGAAAGTAAGATAACCGTCCAGGAAAATTTCGCCTCTAACGAGGAGATCGGCGAGATCGCCTTGAAAGACAAACATAGGAGTAAGATGAAAGTCGGTAATATAGGAAAATCCCTGAAGAAATCGACCTCGTCGATCGATGATAAATCGGATAAATTCCCTCACGTCGATCACTTCTCCAGTTCCTCCGCGGAAACTAAATCGTTCTCGTGTCGGAATTTGCACGTGTTCGAGCCTGAGAGGCACCACCCCGCTAGGATTAACGAGGAGGAAACAGGTGTTACGAATCCTATTTTATCGCCGTTATATAACCGTTACTCTCCGGAAACTGTTCTGAAGAATCGCAGGGCGTTGCATTACGATAATAAATTGAATCTGGACGATCTGAATAATACGAAGATGTCGGAATCGATCGCTATACTCGAGGAATCGGCCGAGAATGATGACAAGGATATTTTGAGTTCTATTGAGGTTCCGTGCGCTGAAACGTTGTCTCTGTCGGCTAGGAATAGGGTACATTTAACGCAGTTGGTTCTGCAGGTAAGTTAGTTATCGTTTAGTCCGGGAAATAAGTTAATTATTACATATTATGTTTAATTTTTTTAGGATTCTTCAGACCGCACTAAAAGCAGTTCGGAAAGCCTGGAACTAGACGACGCGTCTCAAGAATTATGGGAAATCCAACACGAACCGGTGAAGAAGAGCGCCACCTACAAACTAGGCTTGCTAAAACGTCGTACTAGCGTCGACCACACCTACGATTCCGATTACAACATCGATAATTCGGCCCCGACCCTAGATAAGGACGACTTCGGCTCAAATCAAGACGATTACAAATATAAAAGTGGGGATTACGAGGTGTTCGGTAGGAATTTCTACCACCTTCCGCATTACGTGTCCGGCCCGAGCGCCATACCGCCGCAATACGCCCCTAAAGACGAGAGAATCTGCGATTTATACTTGGGCAGCCCACTGCCCGAGTCGAAATTGCACAGATCGCCTTTATACGGGCGTCGGGCTCGGATAAACAGTAGAGATAACTTTGCGGAATCCGATTACGCATTCGGCGAGGATAATTTCGACGTCGACCTAACAGGTGGCGCTCGCAAACGTACCGCGCACAAATTGAACAATTCTTCGAATATCGAACGTTTGAGGAACGATTATACCGGTGAGAATTCGAATAATTCCGCGCCCGCGGCTGGTTCGAGGTACTGCGAGAATTTAGACGAGATCCTCATCAACGATCTGGATAAGTTCCTGAATTTCCACAATCCGAAACATAATCCGCCCGGGAAGCCGAAAACTTCCCGGAGCGACGACGTGGTCCTCAGCGACGAGATCAAACGTTTGGGGATATTCGACGATAAGATACAGATAGATTCGGCGAAAATTGAAAACCTACCGGCTTTAAATAAGAAGAGGATGAGATGCGAACATTGTAATAAGCGTTTGAATATTACGAATATCTATAATTGTAGGTGTGGTAGGATATTTTGTTCGCAGCATCGTTACTCGGAGGTACACGATTGTAAATACGATTATAAGACTGAGGGGCGTAAGATTTTGGAACAGCAGAATCCGTTGGTGACCGCGAATAAGTTGCCTAAATTTTAGAGGAATGTGTTTATACAATTGAAAATATCCGCGAAAAAAATGGGAAAAAGCATCTATCCCATTCTATATCTTCATTTACGATTGATGTTTTTTTGTTTTCTCTCTACGTCTTACCTGGTAATTTGCGCGTGTAAAAAATTTCAAATTGTATTCGTTTAATGTGATTTGTATAAAAAAAATGCATCTCGTACATCATGTCGACGGAAACGGAGTAGAAATGAGAGGCTACCTCTTTTTTAAACAGTTTTCGACTTTGACCATCATCATGTTAGAACGTGCCGATATGTACCGTTATCTATATAATATAAATATACATAAATTTGTACCACTCCCCCTAAAATAAAAATCAAATAAAAACTTGTACACTTTTGTTGTTTGCTCAAAAATTAGAAAAAAAAGAACATGAAATTTGATTGAATGAGTATACATTAATTCTGATTGATCCTGTATATACTGTAAGTACGTGTATTATATTATTATTAATTATTATACATATATGATATTTATATAATATTTTTTAAGGCTAATTTTTTCGCTGAATTTATATAATACATAAAAGTATATCTATAGAAGAGTGTAATACAAAGCAGAGAAAGATAATGTTATATAATTTTCATTATGGAGATATATCAATGTATACTAAAAAAATATATATAATGAGGAAAATCAATTTAAAAAATAAGAGGACAAAAAAATGAATTTAACTATATTGATTAAAATATAACTGTATATATTATATATATTATCTAATCGTAAATAATTAAAAAATGCCAAAAAAACGATTATAACTAAAATTTAAGGCTTTTATTTCTTTCCAATACCTATCGAATCGGCTTTCAGAGCATCAGTTCCGACCGTGAAGCAATTTTTTGGGAGATAATACTAAATTCATCAAGAAGCCACAGTTCCAGTCCCACCCCCCAAGTGCTGTCATCATAACAAGTACAAGGAATACTAATAGAGATCACCAGGACAAAGACAGGCAAAAAGAGTTCCTAAAAAATTTACTAGAGACCTACTGAGTAACGACAGAAAGACTGTCAAAATGATAGAGGTAAATCGCTTTGGGAAGACACCGGCGCATAAACGATTTTCGAACTTAGAAAGAAAAGTACGCCCGAAAAGAGAGATAGTTCTTGCATGTACGGTCAGTCCTAACAATATTGACCGTAATATTCATCAGTTAGCATCTAGCGTTTATTCTGTGTGGATCGTGCGGTTTGAGTGTTATTACGTAGGGTTGAAGACATTTGTTCGGCGTTTGTTATATTTGAAAACAAAATCAGTTATGTGATGTGCAGGAACTGGCTATTGAAGAATTTGCGAAAATTACACCGGACGACTGGTCCAGTGTTTGCAAACACGTTGAAAATGTTGAAAGTGAATACGTTAGAAAAGAACATATTATGGACCAGTACTGCGAAGAATTTACTATAAATTTTAACAGTGATACAGAGGACGATATTTTTGATTTTTCTTCAGATGAGGATTAATTATATTTATAGATCTTCTTTCTTATTTTTATTTGTAAAGTTCTATTAAACATGTAGTTGATAAATCTATGAGTGGTATCTCTAATTCAATTGCCCTTAACGATATAATAATAATAATAATTCACTAACCAAACACTTTTGTAAACATTATATAGAACTGTTTGTGTGGTGCGTTAATTTTAAAGATGAGTTTATATTATTTTCTTTTGTCATTGTAAAATAATGTAATTATATTATAAATAAATAAATAAAATGCTCTGTAGATTATCATATATGTAATTAACTAAATAATAGCCGATTTACAAACTAATTCTCTGAAATTAGACAAACGCCTGCATTAAGTACATCATTTTGTAATTAAGCTATTGTAAATCAAAATGAATAAATACCAGAGATATAAGAGTAGGGAGAATGCTCGTATAACATGCGCGAATGTCTAATTTTGAAAGTCGCCATTTTTACCCTTCATACTACCAACTTACTTGGAATTCAATGTTGCAAACCCGTAGACTTAGCATTCCCTACAGAATAATGGTATGAATAGTTTGTTCTAACCCATGGTTTTATTCAATTAAGTAATTTTCAATTGAACAAGCATAGCTATTGACTCAAATTATTAAAATAATACATATAATTTAAGTGTATTATATTTAATTTCCCTAAAAACTTTCAAAATATTTGCTTTAGACTTAAAAATTATCAATTTGAGTATTATAAATATTAGGCATACGATATTCTACTACTTTTAAAGCACTCTTGCAATAACCTTCCCGTAAGAAAACGTAAGTAAAATTAAGAAATCATGCATGTACATATAATAAAATTAAATGATGAAAATCCTCCCTAAAACGCTTACGTTCTTACACGCTCTTACAGTAGACGGGATGTTAAACAAATTCAAATTAATAACTGAAAATGTAAATGTAACCTCAAAAATCACAAATTTGTTTTCGTAAATTCAAAAACAAGCCGAAAAAAGTTGTATATGCGTAATCTAGGTAACACAAACTAAAAATTTAGCTGCGCTGTGGTTTATGGGCATCCTTCCTACTCTTATCTCTGATTATTTTGTAGGGAATATTTAATCTATGGGTTTACAACCTTAAATTTTAAGTATGTTGGTAGTCTGAAGGTTAAAAATGGCGACTCCCAGTGTGTACATCAAAATTTGGATGCGCAGTGGTTTATAAGCGTTCTCTTTACTCTATATCTCTGATAAATACATATTAGAAACTTAGAAGCTTATTGTATATTCTGGCAATTCATGTGTAAATAACTTTACCCATCTTTGTATGGTTAATTACAATACAAGAACAGCTTATATGGTACAAAATTCAAATTTTAAATGAGCGCGCCGATGTGAACGCTAGGCGACTGATGTTTTTCAGGCCGTTAATATGCTTGTTGCGCGATTCACTCGCGCAGATTGGTGTCTTCCCAAAGCGATTTACCTATAGCAGGCCTACTGACCAATCATTGCAGACTAAATAGGCATATGCAAAACATATTTCTAGTACACTCATGGAATCTAGAGATTGGACATGTATCGAACCTAACCTTGCGGTAACTATTGCTCTCTCTTACTCCCGTCTCGCCCCCCAAATTGTACCGCAGGCACTATACTACTACCCAGTCGCTTCGATATCGGCAATTTTATTATACTTCAGAGAACTAGAAAACGGGAAGCAGTAGCGACAGGATTTATAGAACTGCATAGTGCAGTACCGATTGTGTATTAGGAAATTTGCTCGTTCGCATTGAACCGAAAAATTTACCACCATACCATAAGTAATAAATTAATGTAACAATAATGTTAGGTAATTTATAAATGTTTAACGTGTATAAATAAAATTAAAAAAGAAAATATCGCGTGTCCGTAAATGTTTGAAGCTGACGTCTGTCAAAATGTATGCAATATCTGTGCTTAAAGTTTACCACCCTGAGAATGTCAATTGGTTTATTCCTCTATGAACATAGTCGCACGTCTATATTTTCGTTGGGTTTTAGTATAGGTTGTTTGTTCAATTTTCAACTTCGTCTTAGCTTTTCCCAGTATTGTTTATTAGCAATAAACGTTTCCAAAAGGAAGCATATTATGTTTGATTTTAAAATACAACTTTAATCATTATGCTTAAAGTAACTACCGCGTGGGACGCTACTGACAATTCTTGCGATTGAAATCAAATGTAGTGTTACAAACTTAATCAAAATTTGACAGTAACTGTCAGCTTCAAACATTTATGGACACGGTGTACAATTAATTCTGCAGCTGTTATTAGAATTTCGTCGTTTAATATTGATCTCTGCTATCATACATCGGTAGAAATAAAGTTTAGTATTTCAAACAATATCTAATTAATGTTATAAGTCGGGGATTGAATTTATAATTCGAAAGGAAAGGTATAATTGCATATGACGAGATGAGATTAACAAATTATGACAATCTTGTTTCAAATATGTCTTGTGTTGCGTATTAAATGAAAATATTGCTGCAGATTTGTCACGCGTTCATACCGAAGTAGTGTATTAAATTCCATATGAAACAAACTCTTTCAATTGCCGATCGGAAAAGATTCTCACCGATTTAATTCCATTCTGTACTATTTTTCATTGATATGGTTTAAGGTTTTTCATGATATAAAAAAATGCTGTATGTAGAGCAACTTTTTATTTTGTTACCGTGCAATTAATCATTAAATGTATTCAGTCGGGTCTGTTTTTCAGTAGTAAAACAGTTCATTTCATCAGGAAAAAGTAGATTGTTGAATGGAAGAAAGAAAATATCTGTGAGCAGAGAAAAGAAATCTGGTAAAGTAATTATTTTATATCAAAACAAGGAGCCCTCTTTAAAACCTGCGCATTGAATAGAAATTACAAACGCAAGACAAGACAAGACAACGCAGACATGTAGAGCTAGAGTTTCTTTTTATGTACATATTTTTTAATTGAGATAAATTTGCTACTCTTAGATTAATAGACTAATACGTATTCTACTTTTTTGTGAAAAGGGTTTGGTTCATAATTGTTATATTGTTACATTCAAAGTTCAGCAAAATTCTAAAAACTAAAAGCTCACCGAACTACGAGACGTGTACAGCAAATTTTATCCGGTAGTAAATGTTTTAGATGGCAAAAAAGGTGTCAAAACCTCCGTTAAAAGAGATCTCCAAACAAGCAAAGCTGAAATTTGTACAAAAGCATATGAGTTGGGACCATGAATGGAAGAACGTCATATTTTCTGACGAGAAGAAATTTAATTTGGACGAACTCGATGTCTTCAAATAGTATTGGGACGGTTTGCGTGAGCACTGAAGTTGTCATGAGTAGAAATTTAGGTGGCGATAGTGTAATGCTTTGGGCGACTTTTACCCATAACAATAAAACTCGTATATGTTATTTTGGTGAACAAATACCGTCGCAAGATAAGACAGCTATCCATTCTTCCAGACGATCCAAGGAGTGGTTTCAACAAAAGGAAATCGTTTACCCGACCTGAACCCAATTGAAAATCTTTGGAGATGTTTGTCTAGGGAGGTATATGCCAATCATCACGAATACGAAAACATTAAGGAACTGAAATCTGCGATAAGGCGATGTTGGAATGAGATTCCTGCTCAACATTGACGAAATTAATAGACAGTATGAAGAACTGGACTTTTGAAATTGCATATTGAATAAGGGATCCAGCACTCATTACTAAGATTATCAAAAATTATAATGTTTTCTATTTTATTTAACTATTTTCTATATGTGGATCTGTAGAAGTTTACCTTTCTTTGCAATGAAACTTTACTTTTAATACATAGTTTGCTGGAGATTTCAAGAAAAACATTATATTCTGTTCTATAGTTCATGCGGAACTATAGAAATTTCGCTAAGTGTATAGGCCACAATTTGCAATTCTCTTTTTCCAGTAAATAATAACAATAAAGGAATATATTTGGATTACATATTCAGTTATAGCTTTGAATATAGTATTAGTTATTATAATATCGCTATTACTATATGAAGTTTAAGAACTAATATTCCAAATAAACATACCATACAAGCTTCTAAGTAGCAATAATAAGAATAAAGCTTTTTATGTAGCATGCTTTCATCAAAATATGCGAATACATATTTATATCTTTTTTTTATGTACTTCATTGATTCAACAGCCAACTCATATTACACTATTTAAGAAGCAAACGTGTAACTATTTTTATTATCAAGGTATAAATAATAAACAAGGAAATACTTAATATTTTCTCATCGAGTAGACACAACTTTTTTGTTATGTGGGTTTTGTAAATTACAAAATAACGATCAAAATGGTGTTTCTTAAAATTAATTGAAATTGGGGAAAAGTATATAAAACTACATTAAAAAGTCGTTGTTGCTATAACGCAACAAAGTGTAAATAAAAAACCGATATCAATCGGATCATTACTTGTGGAGATAATAAATTTCAAGTTTGAGAGCATTGGAGAAAATCTAGCAAATTATCAAAAACTAAAATGTGGATATTTTCAAAAATGATTATCAAAATCCTGAAAAACGTGTCAATTATGTAAATTTCTTTGAAAATACAGAATACATTTTCTGTTCGCATTCAAACTAGTCGAGTTTTTCCCCAAAATTCGTGTAGTTTGTAAAAAAATTACCCATATATGTATGAATATAACGCTGTATACAACTGTTTGTAATGTAGTTGAGATAACTTGTGCGGTATACATATATTTGTATTTTAATCGCATTACATCTATAACGAATTATACGCATCGCGAGATAAATGGACAAGCATAGACACACAGCTGTACGGTGTCGTTCACGGCTACCTGCCGAATGAGAGAGCTATCGGTGACGACCAATGTATTAGAACTTAGGCCAGGGGGACTGACAAGGATAGCAATAGCTACGCAAAGAGTCGGTGCTCGATACGTGTCCAATCTCTAGATTCCATGAGTGTACTAAACATTTTGCTCAAATTACAACATCTCCCCCTTTATGATCTCTAAAATCCTTTAATATGCATAAATATACATATAAAATATTTATTTACAACTTATTACAAAATATATAAGACATATACATACAAATATTAAGATTTCTTCTTTAACCACGATAGAGTTAAATATCGAATATAATAATTGGAATCCATACCTTCTAAAATTAAATTATCTAAATCAAACTTAATATATTCGCCACCATATCTCAAAATATATCCACATTGTTTACAATCCACAGTTTCTATTAAAACTTTTAAGCGATCCTCACTTAACCACTCGCTTGAAGTTTTAAAAGTGTGGCATAAAATTTTCAGAAGTATTAACAAAGCTTCATCGCTCACACTATATTTAGTAATATTATCTATAATTTGACTAATTAAAAACACTATTATAAACAAATTAATATCTTTACAATTTATTATATTCAATATAACCTTTAGAGAAATTAAAAATTGTTTCCGATCCACTTTATCTAATTTAATCACAACGTTATACAACCACGACAACAATCCATAATTCGAACATAAAAACTTGCAACCCTCCTTTAAACTCGTAGCCCTTTCAATGATTTGCAAAATCAATATTTTAGCATCGATATCAGTTACAACACTCGTATATTGTTCCATAACCAATTTAAAAGCAACCGATCTCAAAGCGATATGAAAATCTTCATCGCTGACTAAACCGTCTCGTAACACTTCTAAAATAAAACTCCTATGCTCTTTGAAATTAACATCGGGTGAATGTAATAAAGTATAAAGCTCAGGTATCGTGCTGAAATCCAACGTAGATTTTGCTGATAGATACTGCGATAAAGGCACGTACATCACATGAGTTGGTTGCGTTAAAACTAGTGCCATTCGTGCCAAGAATATCGATGCAAATTTATTCAGTTTTAGATCCTCTATCATAGCCATACCTTTACAGATCGCTTCGATAAATCTCAACCATAGTTGGTTATCTTTACCAGATTGTCTTGCTTCGACGTGGTGGTAAAATCTGGATAATACAAAACAAGCTCCCTTTCGTGTGTCTTCGTCTTCGCTACTCAAAGCTGATATCGTTAAGCTTAATGCACCATTTTTTGTGAAGCGATAAGTTTGTACTGCGTTCTCTGGAGCTAACAATAATGTGAATAGTGGGATTAAAAATGTTAAATCGTAAATGTTATCCGGACCATCTATTTTAGTGCACGATTCCATATTTATAGGATATTTATTTATCGTATTTAACACTAAATGTATTTCTAGCACATCTAAAACAGTTCCAGTACGAGGTTGCCTCCATAAAGCCTTCTGCACATCCGATCTGACAGAATAATGATTCGCTGCTGACTTTCCCCAGAGAAAAGGGTTGAAATCATAGAAATATGTTTGTGACGGATTGGATTCGAACCTAAAACGATCACAATTTAAAAATAAATTAATAAAAACCGAATATACCTACATTCGTAACATTTTTAAAATAATCCTATCACTATTTCTCAACGTAGCTCTATACGCAGCTAACAAAATTGGTAAATACTGCTTCGTCATCAATTCTGGAGACCATTTAAACAATTCATGCATCAGATTTAAAATCTCAGTCTTGCAATTGGAATCCTCGTTTAATACCCAATCTAAAAACTCTGAATGTGACACAGTCATCTCTAAGAGCAATTGGGAATCCTCAATAGGAAATGGGAACTTCTTCACGAGCACGGTTAGAATATTTAGAAGATGTTCGTTTCCTGATAGACCGAACTTCAAACAAAATTTGCAGAAAGTTTTAAAGGTTTCATTTTGCAATATTTGAGTGTAATCGGAGGTTAGACTTGAATCTTCTGGGATATCGATGCAGATATCTCTTATCGTTGTGATTACTTCTGTAAATTTGACCCAATCTTCTTCGGTTTTAGTCTTTTTCTTGAAAAAATTCATCGTTAAATGAATAAATGTTAATATGGAATTTTTGGTGTATTTCTCGTTTTTATTTATAGCATTTTTAAATATAATTTTTAACATATTTACATGGAATGGTTCGGTTGTATCGTATTTGTGAAGTTTCTCAATAAATTTGCTATATTTCTCGAACGAAAAGAATTTATTTAGTAAATATGTAATCCCTCTATAGTGTTTTTCAAAATGTTGTCCTGCTTTTTGAGGTTTTTGTAGAGTTTTAAGCAATAACGGTTCGATTTTATCATAAATTATTTTTAAATTTTCTTCGTTGACATTAAACTTTTGCACAACATCCAAAATTGGTAAAATAACACCTTTTTTCGTAGTAATATTATCTATATTACCTAACATATCATTCAGTAGGTCGTCATACTTGTTTTCGAAGATTAACATTAATAATTCGACACATTCTTTATTGTACTCGAGCTTCTGCGAGATACTAATGAATAATTCTTTCGGAATATACTCTAAAGAATGTGGAAATGTTTCTAAATAAGTTGTGAATGATTTAACGTAGGCTGCGATATCAAAATTTTCATTC
>SMLS01060217.1:0-17581 GCA_004785975.1 Popillia japonica
CCCGAAAAATTGAAGCTCGCCGAAAAATGTAATATCCAAAAAAAAATCAAGTCGCAGACATTGTGAAGAATAAAGACAATAAATACAAGGTGTTCTCACATACATCGCAAAAATTTTAACCGTCGAATCTTGATAATATGTAGAATATTTTTTGGAAAAGAATTTTTTACAAAAGTTGTCGTATAAGCGAGAAAAAAAATAAAGTTTTGGGCAAATGTTTTTCGTTCGGTCAGTACGAAACAAAAAATGCACCACATGAGCTCTCAAAACTTATCAACCGATGTTTGTCAACAAATGGGCAAGGTCACCGTATGTTGGATAAAGGGTCTAACTGGCAATATCTGATACTGTTTACATTTAAGAATGCTGAAAATGCACGTCTCAATTACATCGGCTATGTGTCGTGGTATTATTTTGTCAGCGCATGGTTAAAGTTCGTATTTTCGTTCGTAACTTTTAACAGTGTTGGCGTTACTTGAAGAAAGTTGTTGTTTTTTATGATCATGGCTTTTCCTAATCATGAACTGGTAGACATGTTGTTAATTTACCGAGAGTGTGAACAGAATAGTGCACGCCCTCGTAGAAGATACATGCAATTATTTCCAAATAGACGTTTTTCCGGGCCCGCGACTTTTGTACGAGTTGGTTAACGGTTGCGAGACACAGGCCGAATCCAACCTCGAGGACCGGAAGGTCCAGGTAGAAGTGTGCGAATAATAAATGCCGAGGAAGAAATTGTCGAAGCAATTGACAATAACCCTACACTTAGCACAAGGGAACTTGCTAGACTCGTCCATGTCTCGAATTCCGTTGTCTGGAGAACGTTACGCGAAAATCAGTTGTATCCTTATCATTACCAACGCGTGCACAGTTTATTACCGGCAGACTACGCCGCCAGAGTCGCGTTTTGCGAGTGGTTAGGCGAAAGACATGAACAAAATGCAAACTTTGTGGGTAATATTTTATTTTCCGATGAAGCGACTTTTACGCGCAATGGTACATTTAATTATCATAATGCACACGAATGGGAGTTTGAAAACCCACATTTACTTCGACATGCACACCATCAACGGCGGTTCTCGCTTAATGTTTGGGTGGTAATAATTAATGATTTCATTGTCGGACCTTTTTTTTTACCACACCGCGTCAATGGACAGGCGTATTTAAGTTTTTTAAATGATACTCTGCCAGAGTTACTCGAAGATATTCATCTTAATGTTAGAGCTAGAATGTGCTATCAACATGATGGTTCACCGGTACATTTTGTCCGAGCTGTACGTGAACATTTAAATAATGTTTTCGCAGATCGTTGGATAGGGCGTGAAGGGCCTGTACCGTGGCCGACCCGTTCCCCTGACTTAAATCCAGTTGATTTCTTCCTGTGGGGTTGTTTGAAACAGCGTGTCTATCGTACCGAGGTTCATGATATTGAACAATTAAGGAAACGAATCATTGCGGAAACAAATAACATACGGGAACAAAATGTTATTCCATTTGTACGTGATTTACGTATACGGCGCGCGCGGTTTTGTATGCAAGTGCATGGCGCAAATTTCGAGCAATTGTTGTGATACTGTCCGTCCTGAAAATGTTGACTATTTTTCAAAAAAATACAAGTGACTACAATTTCTTATTTTGCGATGGAAATCTCACTAACTTACGTAAGTATACATAACGTTTAATTTTTTTTTCAAGTATGCGAGAACACCCTGTATTCCTCGACAGTGGTAGTCAGGAAGTAGTACTAATCAAAAGAGGGGGTTCTTTTTTTTGAAAACAGGCTTCAAATTGACAACGTGTGGAAGTTTAGTGTAGGCCAAAGCTCATGAAATAGCACAAAAATTAAACGTTGCTAACTTGCGGACATTCAATGATTAAGCTGAAAACTGAGGTAACAGGGTGCAAAACCTACAATAGACGCGTTTTATTCCAGTTTGAGTCGTTTAATATGATCTCGATAGTACCTGCATACATTCGTTTGTTTCCTTTATTGATCGCAAAGGAAATGCCAGTTTTGTAATCGCTTCAGAATTTTTAACTCAATAAGCAACAGTAACAGTTACAAAACCTACCATTCAAATACTGGAATATTTTTTCTTATAGAACCTAACTGGTGGTCCAAACGGTGGTATCCACGTCACCGACGTAACAAACGCTTCACGGACATTCCTTATGAATATAGAAACGTTACATTGGGACCCACTGTTGCTTCACACATTCTCAGTTACAACAGATATCCTACCAGAAATCAGAAGCAGTTCTGAAATTTACGGAAAAATTCGATGCACCTCGCCGATAGATGGCATTCCAATATCAGGAGTAAGTTTCATATCTATCTATTAAAATTTACGTAAATTAATTATGCTTGTCATAGATATTAGGTAATCAACAATCAGCTTTAGTAGGACAGAATTGTTTCAAAGAGGGACAAGCTAAGAACACGTATAGAAGCGGCTGTTTCCTACTTTACAACACAGGAATGAATGTAAGATTTCCAACCTGATTGATTTAATTTGATTCGTTTATTGTAATTTTAATCGTAGCGGGTGCAATCAACTCATGGCTTAGTCACGACTGTCGCCTACAAATTCGGTAACTCCCCTCCTGTTTATGCACTGGAAGGTAGCGTTGCGGTCGCAGGCGCTGCAATGAATTGGTTAAGAGATAATATGGGACTTATTCAGGACGTAACGAAGGACACTGAATCGTTAGCGCAGGAAGTTTTCAATACCGGAGATGTATATTTCGTTCCCGCCTTTAAAGGGTTGTACGCGCCCTATTGGAGAAAGGACGCTAGAGGGTGTGTAAGTTTCAATTTCCTTCAATTTAGTGTAGTGTTTATGGAGCACGAATTATTAAAATAGTTTACAAATTAATCGCATTTCGACATTGCATGTGTATTCAGGTTTGTAATTGGTTGAATGCGAAAACTGTTACAGTTAGAATAGTGTTATCCAATACATTTTTGTACAAATTTTCGTGGCCTCCATAAAAGGTCTAACAAATTGTTTGATATCTTGTTTCATAGCTCACCAGGCAAGAAAAAAAGATATTTTCTTGCGACATTTTGTCCTGTATTAAGCTACGTTATTGGATTGTAATTTTTGTATTTGCTGTTCCAGAATAATTTGCGGGTTAACGGCATTCACTACGAAAAAACATATAATTCGAGCCGCACTTGAAGCCGTCTGCTTCCAGACGAGAGACATTTTGGAAGCTATGAATAAAGATTGCGGCATTCCCTTAACCAAGTTGCACGTTGACGGAAGAATGACAACGAATAATCTGCTAATGCAGCTCCAGGCTGACATCAGTGGAATCCCAGTTTTCCGAGCACATTCACAAGATATGACAGCTCTAGGAGCCGCCATGGCTGCCGGTAGTGCTAAAGGCATTACGGTGTGGGATTTAAACGCCCACGATAAAGAAGTTGTAGCTAGTGATACTTTTCTACCAACCACAACTGACGATGGTGAGTAATATTTGTTTAGTTTGATCTAATTTTATGTGAGTATTTAAATTTTGGTGCAGAACGTAATGCCAGGTATACAAAATGGAAAATGGCAGTTCAGAGATCGCTAGGTTGGGCAACCACTAAGAAATCTCCAGATATGACAGGTATAATACAACCACTATTTGCTTCTCATTTATGACTGTCAATCTGCGTTTGTTTTCGTTGCGATAACTCATTTGTTTTTAATTTATTCAATAAATATTCGTTCGTTCTTAAAATCCGAGTTTTTTTGTCCACATCCTTCATCTATCATATCTTTGTTATTACTCTTAAATGTATGTGATATTGCAATAACAATATCCATTTATTTTTTAGATGAGAGATACAGATTACTGTCTAGCATACCAGCTAGTTTATATCTGATATCCAGTTTTGGACTGCTAGTTTTGTCAAAAGTGCTTGTGCAAACGGAAGCATGACATGACTGAACCGATAGTACTTAAGGTTAGCTCATCTTTTAAGTTTCTTCAGCTAATGTATAATTTATGATAAGTTTTAAAGCGATTTCTGTACATTTTAAGTTAAAACTTTGTAATGTATAACATATTTGGATCGTGTTTAGTCACGGATACGTACATGCCACACCTGCATCTAGTCTTTGAATATAAATATATCTATGCAACCCACTACATAAACTTCCTTGAACATTTGAATAAGTCAATAATATTCTTGACTAAACAGCATCTAAATCTATTTCCCCAAGAATATGAATGTTATATTATCGTTGCAATAATTCTTTATTAGTGTAGTTTAGTATGTTAGATTTACCCATTCATATTTGATTACGTGATATTCAAATTCTTTCCATATGATTTTGTGTTCGTTTGTTAAGTGGATTTTTGCAATACCTAATTGAACAATTTTTTTAAGTATTCATTCTTGTAAGTGAATTGAAATTCTCAAATAAGTTATTTGTATACTATTGATATTTTATCATCTCTTATATTGTGCTTATATTTGTTATAAAATGTCATTTACAGTCGTATCGTGCTTTTTATGTATATAATTTTTTTTAATTGTGTATACCTCTGTTACATAATTTTTATATGTGAAATAAATACCAATTATAAGTTGAGTTGTATTCTTTTATTTTTTTACTATTTCAAGATTGTCAGCTCATTCGAGATCTGAAGATAAATTGACTTCAGCAAACTTCACAGGCATATAACCAATTTTTAGCTACTCCAGTAAACTTCAATGAGAGATGATATCGCTGTTAGTCTCTCACTTTCTAAAAAGTGGATAGTTGGCTTGAAATTGCTTCAACAACTATGTAAGACCAGTAAGAATCCCTGAAAACGTTACGATGGATCAAATAATGCATCTGAGTTAATTGTACACGCCTATTATACACCGTGTCCGCAAAAATGCGGATAAACGCCAGGTAGAGCGATTCTATGTTCAATTTTGAGTCGATAATCTTATTTCGAAAAAGGCGTACGGTCCTTCCTTTGGCTAGCCAAGGTCATCAAATTCCGAAATGTATAATTAAAATTTAGAGGAATTCCTAAAATTTGCCAATGAAAAATCATTATGGTCAAATTTGAAAGTGTAATTGTCCAAACTGCATAGACGTACCTAATCGATTACACCAATATTTTCCATTTTTTAACAGATCTTCAATGGCATTTTTCTAAAGTAAGTACACATGACAACGTGGTACGAGAGGGTTGGTTGTTTGATTTAAAAAAATCGATTTTTGACGTTTTTCGAAATGACATTTGTGTGTTCAAATTAGTCGACGTATTGTGCCATTGGTACAAGTGTAGAATGTTTAGTTTTGGAGAATGCGCTAATATGTACATACATGGTATTCGGATATTGCAACGGCAATGTAAAGGGGGCAAAAGCAGAACACTAAGTATGGTACCCATAACCGCGACAGCCATCTACTAATATATTCTGAAAACTGTATCACGGCACATTTATACCCAAATATCACAACAGTGGTAGACTTAGAGAACATCCATAAAGATCCAACGTCCAGCACAAGAGAAATAGGCCGGGAACTGAATATTCCTAGTAAAACCACAGTACATTTAATACTATCAGAGTCTTTCAGGTCCATTTCAGACACGAAAAGTGCAATCCTTGTATGTACATTAATGATAATGTGCACAGAAGAACGTTCTGCAATAGTATTTTAGAGAGAACCCAATTTGAACCAAACTTCTTATTGGATGTTTTCTGGAGCGATGAATGTTTGTTCACGAGAGACGGATAATTTAATAGCCATAATTTTCATTTATAAGTGGAGGAAAATCTTAAGGCAGTCAAGGAACCTGGGGAAGGTTCTCCGTAAATGACTAGCGTGCAACTCCTAGTTACTCCTAGTTTTTATACTAATATCTATTAATTTTAATAAACTCCTAAGTTCACATAATACTTTTACTAATCTGCGTAAATCAAAACGGATGTTATGATTACTGTCACGTATTTGTCTAATTAGATGTTGCCAGGTTGATACTTTCTTTGAGCTAGTCTTGTGGTTTGAGGAAGGACCATACAACTTTTTTTAATTAAGATTATCGACTCAGAATTCAGAGAATAGCTCTACCTGGAGTTTATCCGCATTTTTCTGGACACCGTGTATAACGTCAGAATTGTCAGGGAATTATTTTTCGTTTACTTTGAATCCAAAATGTGAAAAATTTACTTCCCAGAGCTTGCTTGTAGTTTGTAAAGATTTGGTAAGATTGGCATATAGTAGAACACTAATTCACTATCACCCATAGGACACCAAACACTTGGACAATTGCCAACGGGTTTCAACAGCAAAGCTGTCATGATCAAGGCGATAATAAAACAGTTTCAGTTCCTTCAGTTTTATTATCGCCTTGATAATGTCAGTTTCGCTGTTAAAACGCATTGGCAATTATCGAAGTGTTTGATGTCCTGTGGGTGATAGTAAATTAGTGTTCTACTTCAGCACCAAAGAGATCCAGTGAATATTTTTGCATATAGTACATCAAATTATCCATTCCGAATGAGTTGTAGAGAAATAACGAAGTAATACACGCCAAATTTGGTACTATAGATCTACTACAGTCCTCGCTTAACGAGCATAATGCGTTCAAAGATCTGACTCGTAATCCGAAACACTCGTTAAGCGAAACAATATTTCCCGTATAAATACATACAAAATGACGATAATGCGTTCCATGCAGAAAAAATACTGAAAATTTGTAGTATATACCGTTTAGTCATTGCACATGCAACATACACACCTAATTGTTTGTTTACTAGAAAGCTGTCTAGAGTCATTTGCTTTTGTCGACGCTTCAAACTTTGCTTAAAATGTGACACAGCACAATCTTAAAATATATTTGTAGCGCTCATACCTAATGCTTTATTAGGGTGATGCTTCTCAACGTACGATTCAATCAGTTTCCCATGATCTCAGCATTTCTTTTATTGAATCAGAAGATTGTTGCTCTGTTGTTCTCTCCTTCTCTTCTTCTAATAAATACTTCTCAACCATTTCTTGCTATAAAGCAGAATGTAATTTCATAAATTCTTCGGTGGTTAGCTGTTGGCTGTGCTCTTCAACAAGCTCATAGATATCGTTGTCATCCACCTCCAGTCCCATGATCTCGGCTAAAGACACAATGTCTTTTACTGTAGGCTCCTCAGGTACGGTCTCAAATCCCATTCGGCAACGTTCTTTTGGCCAAAGTTTTTTCCAAGCTGAAGTGAGGGTTTGCTTGGTTACTCCTTTCCATTCCCTTTCTATCAACTGAGAGTGAAATTTGCCCGTTATTCTTTTTGACTTTATACTTTGTGAAGTCTTGTGCAATTTCTGAATGGTGCACAAACCGCGGTTTGATTTCCAAATCGCCGCTTGCATTAGCGCAAAATAGCAGCGTGAGATGATTTTTCATTGGCTTGTGGCCGGGCAATACGGTCTCCTCAGGCGAGACCTGTCTCATCACAAATAAAAATTTGTTGCCTTCAGAATCGACGAGTGTCTTGAAGCCGCCAATGAAATTCTTTGCAGCCTTTGAATCAGAGCTTGTTGCTTCGCCGTGCCTCACAATGCTGTAGATGCCGGTTCTTCTCTTAAATTTCTCAAAGTAACCACGGCTACCATGAAATACTTCCTCTTCAGCTGTTGATGTTCTTGGCGTCTTTTTAACGAGATCAGCAAAAGTCATTTTGGCTCACAAATGATGTTCTCGTTAATAGTGCATATAAGCAACAATCTCTCAACGTTGATGAGCATATGTGGCTTTTGCGTACATATTCTTGTCAGCAGCCCCTTTGACAAATTTAACTCGTTAATACTATTTTTATTCAGAATAGTGCAAACCGTTGATGTAGATCGATGATGTATATGCATGCTAGATCAGTTACGTTTATACCTCGTTCTCGATCTTCAATGATTTTATGTTTCATTTCTATGGTTATTTTTATTCTCTACGGCTATCTTTCTGCGACTTTATTTTCGGAGGTTAGGGTTCTTAACGCCTATAAAAACGTTACGGGAAGTTTCACTGTACTTACAAACGTATGATGGAGATTAAACATATCCAGCACTCAACTATTTTAGGCTTCAGAATACTTGTATCCACCGAGAATAAATATGTAGAACTTGTCTTGGTCGCTCAATTGACGCACAAATCACATAGGGAACAAGTGACGAATAAAGCTACAAGACCTTCTCGGCCAAAAATGTCTAGAAAATGGTTAGAATTAACAGTAACTTTAGGTGTACAACCGAACACAACACCGGTTTCTGTAAATACATCGAATAGACGATATTACTATCTATAACTGCAAGCTTCACTGGAAGATGCAATACAGATATTTTGATCAGAAAGATGTTTGCATACCTAAGCGAGGAATCTCCCGCTGCTTTGTAAATGCCTCAAATACGCTGAACGGCAGGAGTACATATTACAATTTGGAGTTGTAGGTACTAGATGCTGAAGGTATCAGTCTCGCGAATTTTCCTGCTTTCCAAATATCCCCACTTTTTGCTCAATCTCTTTTAATTCTGATAAGAAAGTCCAATATGTTCCAAGTTTTACGATCTATGCTGTATATATCACAAAGCCGAGTGTTCCAAACATCAACCCCTGCGCAACTTGTAGCTTTATATTGTCCAAATCCCATTCACGCTGTTATCATGGAGACGAGCAATTTTTCGTTGATTAGTGGACGTTTTTAAAACTCTAAAATAGCATTGAAATCTGGAGAAGTAGATTGTGAGGTTTTCAATTTTGGGGGTTGTACCTCCATAGAGCTCCAACAATTGGTGAAATATTACACATATTACGTTAAGATGAATGCTAAGCCACTTTGAGCTCAGAGGTAATAAAATACCTGACCCGTCAGTAAGAGATGGCAGTTTCAGATCCAGAACCAACGTGTAGGAGGTCTGTGTGGTTGTGTGCAACCAGGCGGAGAGGGCCAAAATATCATGAGAGCATAATAAACCTTGTTGGTCTCAAACGATACCGGCTAGTAGTGCGGTGGTTAATGCTTCTTAGTCTGGCGGTACCGGGTTCGAACCGTAGTTCCTTCTGACTTTGGTTTTCTGTAGTTTCCCTAATTCCATGGCAAATTCTGCGCAAGCTGTTGAAGGATGTGAGGGCACGAATTATTATTACTATTATCTTTTTGTGAATACCTTGAAAACTGCGGTTGACGTGGGTATGGAATGTGGAGAGATGGAAAACCAGATGGTGAAGCGATCCGTTTATAGTAGACTTATGCAGAAACCATCTTCAAATATTTGCATAATAATAAATCGCTTGCAATCATATCTGATAGCCTAACTACTCTCATGGTACCATTCTCCAAATTCTGCTGTTTGTGTGTTAAGTATGATTTTGTAAGGTCATATTGGAATCCTCTTAATCCATAGTATTTATCAATAGTATGAAAAGCATCTGGAAGGAAAGTTCTAGCATTCCAACATTCTTTTCATCTCAAGATCTTGAACTGCCTGCATGATCATAGATCACTCGAAATACTATCTGTTAGTGAAGCTACTTTCCAGGCTATCAAATTCTATTAAGACGTAATGTTGGGATGTCATGGAAAGCTCGAAATCCTAATCTAGACAATATTTTCGGGACAAGTAGACATACATATATGGAAGGAGTATGTGTCTTTCGGGCAATAGCGTCCTTGCAGCTATAAAAAGTAAGAATAAAAAGATCGCATGAATTTTTCCATATCACTTTATTCTTATTTGCCTTATACATAACAATTACACAGTAAATCTATTTACACGAATAAAAAACATAGATTAATTCATTAACCATTTATATACAGACTTTGGTATATCTTCCTGAGGAAATTATAGTATATATACAATTTGCGTCAAATTATTTATTTACGATTCATATACAAAAGGAGAAATAAAAAATTCTTTTGATTGGCGAAAATAAAAGTATACTTTTTGACACATCTAATTGCGATGAACCAGAAAAACTCCTCATTTTATGTGTTAGAAACAACATGTACAGATGGATAATCACGTTTGAATAAATAATTAAAAAAATAATAAATACATACACTTAATAAAAAAGAAAATCAAAATATCAGCCTTTTTATCATTTTGTATTCAACTACAAATGGATTTTATTTTGTTTATTTATCTGAATTTTGTCAATCCATGTACAGTGTGTGAATGAAGACCTGGAAATCTATGAAATAAACTTCAATTATGATTTTGCTCTCCTTTTTATAAGGAAGATAAGGTTTGATTTAAGATATGTTTGGGCGTGGTTATAAAACTTATTGTCTGTTTAACTTACCGTTATTAAAAATATTTTGCTACCGATGCATCATGAAATTAAGCTTAAAATCTGACGTAAGTAAGTCATTTCTTTGATGGCTAATTTTTGCTGTGATAAGCTCTATTCACACGACTGTAATTGGATGTCGTAATCTTATAATTGTATTGTAACAAACATTACGATATGTAAATATTTCTAAAGCGTATCTCTTTAAATATTGCAAATAATTTAGCAGTATTGTTATAATTCTTATACATTTAAAGATCTAAGAAATTCACCAATTCTTACACAGTCTACTTTGTCGTACTAAGTAAAGGGACCGCATCGTGATGATGTTCGCCTTTATTTTTAACATTCTTATTAGGTAGCAGCTAATAAATTTCCCGTTCTAAACGTGTACGTATTCGTACTCGGGAAGTTTTTCCATTATTTATTTCTTTTTTATTGTAACGAAATTGTAAAAATAAAATATCAAGGTCATCAAGGACAAATTTTGTTTGGACCGCTTCGTTTACCCTTTTTTCGACACCTACACCATTTTATGTTATTTATTTATATTATTATAGTTTGTCATCTGATGTGAAAAGATTGTATGGTTATAAATTTATATGGAAAAAAAGAATTCAGGAGGAGCAATCTATTTTACTACTTAGGTTATCCAGTCAATATTGTCGGACAAGATGCCAGCCAGTGAAAAATATCTAGATTTGGAGATCTTTTTTTGTCTGTTGGTCTCAAAATTTATCAAGGAAAGGTATATTTTTAAATGTACGCTCAACCATTGTGACGATAATAGAGCCAGGAGCTCTTAAGAGTGTGCAATGAACACCTGACAACACCATCAACAAGCTTGAAGGAGGTTCGTCCGAAATACTAATAAAAGGAGACGCCAGAGAACAAACTACATAACCTAACTTTGATAATTTATGTCATCTGAAGAGAAGGTCCTGTCAATTTTGAATAATCCAACAGTTATTCAACGTTAGGGCAGCATATGGCGCTTTAGTAAAGGGCTTTTCCAATAAGTGCTTCAAAGAAATTATGTCATTTCTAAAACTAAAATCTTCCTTTGCGTCTTCACGGACATCAATAAAAATCCGTATATTTTGGGATGATTTACTGAATTGGAGAATTGTATACAATTTATAGATCATCGTTTCGGAATAAAATTGTTTTTTTTGTTCTTCTTCAGTAGGAACAAAACTGTTGCAATTATTTCTGGATCTAGGTGATTCTTGGTACACAATTCCACGATGTTATTTCTGGACAAGAAAGTGAACAATTTGGAAACAAACAAATATTGATAAAAGGCAGAAATACAAACAAGGAAAAGCATCAGGAGGAGCAATAGAGAGAACAAACAATATGGATAAAGAGGAAGAAAAGAAGGTAGGGAGAAATGAAGTAATCATGAAAAAGATTGCTTTAATGTTAAAACAATGGTTAAGAGTGGTCTTATCGATGACCAGATAGAAAAGATACAGAACACAAAGTACCTACCAGAGCCGGAGAATCAGGTACCTAGTAGGTTCTGAATAGTAAGGGAAATGTCAACATGACAGACACAAATAAAAATATATTTTAAATTAAATCTTGGAGCAAAAATTTTCACCACAGCTGAAAATTTTTAGAAAATAGCAAAAAGGAGCATCGACAATGAAGCGACATACAGAGATAGCTGCTGTTATACTATAAAATACCGTCAATACCGCAATTACCACGACAGTTCTCAATTTTGGTGTCAAGGTCAACTTCCGCGCAGGTTCGTCTTCCCTTAAAACTTACAATAGGACACCCAAAAGGTATCGATTATCATCCAACAGTCAAGATTTGTCCGTCGGGTTTGTTGAAGTAACTTCCATCCTGTTGTGCAAATTATAATTGGTTCTGGCGATTAATTCTCTAGCGAATTCCGATCATTAAAATTCCTTTCACGAGTCAAGTTTGCAATTTTTGTGTGTGGTGTTACACGCAATCTGAATCATGCGTGGATTGTAATTAATTAATTGGGTTAACATTTTTCACGATCAGATGACAAATATACACATTCTCTACCTCGATTTCTTAATCTCTTCTGTACAAAGTAAAAAGTATACAAATATGTAGTAGCAATTTATTACTGATTAAACTAATTAGAAAACTGTTTAAATATACTATCCATGTTTCGTACCGAATTCATGCAAAATATCACAAGCCATGTCGACATTGTTCCTAGTTATGC
This sequence comes from Popillia japonica, assembly GCA_004785975.1. Lineage (NCBI taxonomy): Eukaryota > Metazoa > Arthropoda > Insecta > Coleoptera > Scarabaeidae > Popillia > Popillia japonica. The sequence continues at coordinate 12,485 of SMLS01060217.1, forward strand.
CTAGAGCTTTTATTACAGCATCCCTAGAATAACCTTCACTCACTAATTTTTTTATATAGTCCATGTTTAAATTCTCATAACAAACGGTACTCGCAGTAGACGTTAGCGGGTTAATTCTTTCTTTGGCCTTGGGCGCCATCTTGACGTTCTCGTAAACATGCTGTTCCTCACTCACTTCACTACTATTTAGATTGGGCGTCGTACTCGATTTCACTGGACAGCTAATCTGCTTCTTATTCTTAGACGTTGGGCAGCTTTGATGCCTCGTTTGAGTCTTTGTCATATTTGTGCTAAAATTCGAACTAACTACACCGTAAATAGTTTCTGGCGAGCTTAGTTCTATGGTATTATCGGCACTAGAGGTGACAACCGTGATGACGTTCCTGTGCATCTCTTGCATCGAGCTGCTCTTCGACATCTGGGGTACTTCGGGAGGATTCTGGGATAGATTAGTGACGGATTGGGCTTCGTTAAGGCCATTATAATGTTGTTTCGATTGTTGCGTTGTCGTTTGAGATTGCGATTGCTGTTGAATACCGTTGGAAGTAGCATTCGAATTGCTTTTAGTAGGGACATTCGTGGTGTTCGTATTCGTCGATGTTGGTATCACTGCTTGTTCTAGGGTGGGGGAACTACGTCTTGGCGGTATAGGCGGGGGCATCGATATACCTACTGTCACGCCTACCGTAGGCGTTGTACTCCTTCGGGCACTTCGCGGGCTGTTTCGTGGGGATATCATGGGACTCGGTGAGTTCTGCAACATAACAGAGGTAGTACGAATTATTTTATGTCATTGGATAAATAAGGCAACACTTTAGAAGCGATGATTGTAGCGTTTTACATTTGGTTTAATAGAATTATTCTGCGTTCTCTTTTTTGAAATGCGTAGCAGACATTTTTTTACAATTTTGCGAAAGCTCAATTATATTCGAAGTAGAGCTTAGAGTATGTTATTTACATATGAGAGATAGAATTGTAGACACGCTGTATAAGGGGCTGTGATGGTAGGCTACTTGATGGGTCACTACACACCAGCTTAACTGATTTTGACGTTTTTTGAGCCTGCTGGTTTATATACTCTTTCCGAAATTAGGCCTAAACCAAGTCAAACCAGGTAAGTAGTTTCTAATATCAGGTAAGCTGTCTCTCATATGCAGCCCAGCCTGGTTGTGTATGACGAGTCATTAGGTGGCCATGCATCACGACCTCCTATATAACGAGAATTCTTACATCTAATATAGGGAATATTTTATGTCATAACATACTTGCAAGCAAATCTTGGTATTCTTAAAATATTAGACCTTACGTTATAGGATTATCAACAATTTGACCGATCTGTTGAATAGTCTATGTTTGAGAGTACGCCAAAGTGCATGTTTCCTGTGATTTTGAAAAAATTGAGTTGAGAGCTATGATAATGTCCTTTCCTTTGAAAGGTTTACACCAATTAAAACAGCTGGATTCAAGATTATAGGAGTCCACTCGTTTGTTTCCAATAGTGGAAAACTGAGTTGAGGAATTGAAGCGTGGTCGTACGAAGCTGCTATGCCGTGGTCTTGGGAACATTAATAATAATAATAATAATAATAATAATAATAATAATAATTCATGCCTTAGCATCCCCCAACAGCTTGCGCCAATTACAGGGGGCATCGGCTGGCCATGAGTTATTATTACGTCTGCGGCTGTAGACCGACTTAAGATGTTATCTTTCCGCATTTGCCGTGGAATTTGGGAAACTACAGAAAACCAAATTCAGAAAGATCGCACCGGATTCGATCCCGGTACCCCCAGACTGTGAAGCGAGCGCGCTAGCCACTGCGCTACACAGCCTTATTATTGTCGACGTTTCGCCAAACACTGTGGTAGGCATCTTCAGGACGATGATAACTGAGCAGATGCCTAGCGCAGTCTTTGGCGAAATGTCGACAACAATGTTCCCAAGTCCAAACAAATGGACACACAAACGTTCTGCGCCACCAAAGGAGTCAAAAATGGTTTTGTCAGCAGGAAAGGTTATGGCAACTGTATATTGGGATTCTCTTGGAATTATTGAGCGACAAAATCAAAGATCAGTACTTAGAAAATTGAAAGTTTTACCGAGAAATGTGGAGTTACAATATTTTTTTTAAATTAACATTGGATGTTAGCCACAAACAACAATTATTTCATTACATTAAATCTTCTGTCATGATAAATCCGGCAGAACTATATTTTTTTTCGAGCACTTTCCTTTATTCTAGGTTATGTTATGTTAGGTAATAGGGCATCAGATAAATTATTTACCATGATAGATTTCTCTAAAACATAATTCTTAGCTTGAGTTACATTTTATCATATCAAACTCTACATATGTATGTAATTCATTATAAATATTTATTCGACATTAGTATACAGAAAGAAGATGAATGATTTCGTGAATACAATTCAAAACAAGGTATAACTTACCGATATTTCATTTCTAGGTGAGAGAGCTAATGCCTGTAAGCTACTCGCAGTAAAATTCCATACTTCTCCAGATTCCTAAACATAATTCGTCATAAATACCACAAAGATGTGTTTACGCAGCATTACAGTTCTTATTCAATATTAATTTCTAATCTTGAAATCGATAAGTTTAACGGACAAAGCTCCAAATGTAATGGGCGGCGGAAAACGGAAATTAATTTTCATAGTGGTGCGTTTCCGGCTAATGTTTGGCCGCCGTAATGTGTGAAAATTAGGAAATAGGGTTTAGGGATGTTGTATTAATTGTAATAAATTGTAAAGTTTCACTAGACCCGGGATTAATAGAACTTTAATTATGTATCTAAAGGGCTTTTGTAACTATTATAAATTGTTGTTAGTGATCTGCGCTATTAAAATTTAGTCCTATCAGATCCAGAGATATTGAATTGGAGCAAATAGAATTTTTTTAAAACTGAACGATTTTATTTCTGAGACTATAGAAGCTTTACTGCTGTTGATAGGTTATCGTCTATACCCCAGCACTTCCATTTAAAACTTGGGATTATAGTAGTGTCTAATCTAGAAATTCTGGTTACTAGAGACATTTTTTAATATAAAAAATTGTAATTTCTGATCTGTCAAAGTTAATTTTTATTTCACTTATAAAATCGTCAACATATTTGGCAATTTTTAGAAGCAACTACTTGCATAAAAATTGACTGATAATATTTTGTTTTTTATAATTTGAAATGTATCTACATATATTAGATTAGATGAGCATTGGGGTGGCTATACAAATCTCCTACACCACGACCATTCCAGATCTATTATGATTCGCCTTTTTCTTAGAAGACGCCCCCTAACTTCTTTATCATCTTTGAGAGTGGCTTCTTTATGTACCTATGTACGCCTTGTGGGGTTCTGTATGCCCAGCATCATTGTCCTAGCAATAATATAGCACATGAATTAAGTTTTTTCGCTCCTCTTTGGAGAACTTGTAAACAGCTTCTTCTGTCATGCCTATTTAGTGCACAATGACTAGTCAGCAGATCTACTATCAGTAGATATACTACGGGGCCATCATGCCACTTTGACCTTTGACCTCGCGAAGCAGGTTTTTACCGTTAATTAAACGTTCTAATGACTGGAAATTCATAATGCTGCTTGGCTGCAAATTTCACTTTCATAATTATTTTAACGATTATTGGATAATTGCTTGTAAAGTATTATATGTATACTTGGTTCACGATTCGAAGACATGCACGTCATAAATGACATCACAATGTAGCCAAATCGACTTGTTTACACTTTTAGGTTAGGATTCGTAAATGGAGAATCGTAGAATACGATAAATGACAGAAGGTTATATGGCAGCTATGCACGCCCGTACCATCATAAAATCGCTTTCACAGATATGTTAATAATTTTCTTTTATAGGTATTTTGTTATTTCTGTATTGGGGATACCGATAATTCCGTTTATGACGTGCACGTCTTCGAATCGTGAACCAAGTATATTAGTTTTACGTTTAATAAAAAAAATTGTAAATTTAATTTTTTTTTTAAGAAATGGCTGTTAAAATGGGCGCTGTTTAAACAGGTCCGATTTTAACAGGTCTGATTTAAAGAGGTCCGATTTTAACAGACCTGATGAAATTCCAGTCAGTATAAAGCCATTTCTTTGAAAAAATTATTAAATTTACATTTTTTTTATTAAACGTAAAACTAATACATATAATAATTTACAAGCAATTATCCAACAATGGTTAAAATATTATTGAAAGTGAAATTCGCGGCCAAACAGCATTCTTTATGAATTTCTAGCCATTAATTAGCAAGTAAATAGCGATAAAAACCTGCTTCGCGGGGTCAAAGGTCAAAGTGGCATGAAAGCCCGATAGTATACCTACTACTATCATTTCGAGAGCCTTCCTGTTTTTACACAGTAAGTCTTTAATAAATTCAGACCGTTAATTATATTAAGAAGTCGTTTGCCTGTCTTTGTTCTGGGGACTTTTGCCACCATTCCATCGACTTGTTGTGTATCCATGTGTTGATGGACTTTCTAATTTGTGATTTGACGGTGGCAAAAGAAGGGCCAGCCCCCACGAATGACCTTGAATAATCTTGTCTATCTAATCTAGCGCCTCGTTACTGTCCACGCCATTAGTGCTGGGAACCCAGGCCAACATTAATTTCCTTTGGGAATCCATCTCATTTAGGATTCTCAATTTTAAATATATTTCGATAACAAAATTTACAAACATCTGGTGGTAATTGACAATGATGAGTGATGCTGATTGTGTGGACACGGACACCAGTCTTTCCGCCGAGTTTTCAGAATTTAAAGTCGTTCAGTTTAAAATTTTTTGAAGAACATCAACAGTTCTGGAATCAAAGCCAAATTGCAAGAAATATGTATATTGGAATTGTGGCTCACCGTACTGAATGCGCGGTTATTCTATGCGAAGCTACAAAGCTATTACGTTTTGAAAACAACAAAATATTCGTTCCCTTCATCGCCTTTTACTGTTCGTGGCGTTCATGTCATTCTTAAAGCTTTATTTACATACATAATTGTGTCCTTAAAAAAGGTGTGTTTATACTTACCATTATAAAAACGAGTTTGATGAAAATAAGCAAAAAAAAA